>CM041054.1:1522257-1764761 GCA_023078785.2 Hyles euphorbiae | reverse complement strand
TTCCCCTTCCTTTTCTCCATTTTCTTATATTAAAGATTCAATAAAGTATTAAATAAACCAATCTTAATCGTACTCTCGATTGTAGAGGAGGCCCGTGCCCTGCAGTGGGACGTATATGGGCTGATATAGCTAGATATAGAAAGTATTTAAGTTTTCATTTTTAGTGTTTCCTTACGTAAAAGGTAAAAACAGGACTATACTAAGTCTGCTGACTGTGTCTGTCTGTATGTCACCAGGCTGTATCTCATTAACCGTGAAATACCGTAAAATAAAAAGTATGGGAGTATTAAGGGAGTCCCGATTCAATAAACGTGTTTTTTCGTATTTTTTTGCTCAATTTTAATAACGGTGATAGGTAGACACTTAAAATTTCACAGAATATTTAATTGTATATTACCTTTTCCAAATGAATAATTACATAAAAAGAAATATTAAAGGGGGGCTCCCATACAACAAACATAATTGTTTATATTCATTTTTAAATGTCCTCTTTCATCTTTGCACTAGGCCAGCGTGGTGGACTGTTTCTAACCACTCTCAATCGTACTCTCGATTGTAGAGGAAGCCCGTGCCCTGCAGTGGGATGTATATGGGCTGACTGATATATAGAAAATATCGCCCCTTCTTTCAATACATTTGTTATTAAAATCGTACGCACGACGCGGAAAAGTCCATGAATAATATTATCTTTTGTGAAATTTATAACATTTTCATATGGGGTTCATTGTATTAACATTTATTGCATTTTATATGTGATATAAGTATATGACTGTGTGTTGTATTTCTCAGGTTTAAATCTGGCAAAGTGATATTGATTTTTTTTGTCAGCCCAAAGTCAGGAATTTAAGCCTGATATGGCGATAGGCTGGCTATATCACATCGTGGAACGGAACATACAAGGCGAAATTTGGGTGTCCTGGCACCTCTACCTACCCCTTGTGGGAAAAAGGCGTGAATTTATGTATATATGTACGAAATTGAAAATATAGACCTTATTTTGATCTATTTTTACATAAACACGATGATAGGACCATAATGCTTGGTGGTAAATGAAATGATATGTATTTATTGATCACGTAGGCAATTTAAACAGCTCTTATGACAAGTAAATACACATAGAACTTAATCTCTATATACAAATGTTTTCTATACTTAGTATTATTTCTATTAATTTCTTGCTTTAATTAATTTATTCATTTAAAGCGGTAAGCGCAATGCATAAAGAATATCAACATTAGATACATATAAATATATGAAGCGCGTGGTGGCCTGTTGGTAACCGGACTACACGCGAGTGCCAACATGTTCACGGTGGTCGCGGGCTCGAATCCCAGGGCACACCTCTGACTTTTCGGAGTCATATGTGTATTGATAGTCAATCACCATGCACTAAAACGGTGAAGGAAAACATCGTGAGGAAACCTGCATACCATGGGGATTCATAAGAATTTCTTATGGTATGTAAGTCCACCAACCCACACTAGGCTAGCGTGGTGGACTATATGGCCTAACCAATCTCAATCGTATTCTCGATTGTAGAGTAGGCTCGTGCCCTGCAGTGGGACGTATATGGGCTGATACAGATACAGATATGGACAGGGCGGAAAACGCGTAATGTTTCGACGTAAGTGGTGCACGCGCTCCAGTACATCTATAGTGGAGCGTTACAAAATCTCTCGTAGTTTCTAATACTACAAGACTTATACTATTGTGTATATAAACGAAACAATTAATTCAAACAATTAATTATTTGACAGCCTCCGTGGCGCAGTCGGTTAGACGCCGCCTGTGAAACGAGAGGCCGCCGGGGTTCGATCCCCGCACCGAGAGAAATGTTTTGTGCAGCCCACAAATATTTCTTCCGGGTCTGGGTGTTTGTGAGACCGAAAAGTCTCTCGTAGTTCCAGATACACAAGACTTGATCTTAGTGTGGGGTCAGGACTATGTATGTGACTGTTGGGTGTTATTTATTATTTATTTTATTTATTTAAATGTAGTTTGTTCTGTCCGCTCTTGTCAATATTCTTTTCGATATTAATGTTTGTGCATTCTTTATATATTAAATCCTTTACTGTTATATCAAACCAGCTTCTACTCTGTCTATAACCCATGAGTATGTGACTGTTAGGTGTATTTATTTATTACTAGCTGTACCCGCGACTTGGTTCGCGTGGAATTTAACAAAAACTTTATTCTTCTAAAATAAAAGATTTTTTCTAAAATAAATGTAGCGTAAGTTACTCCTTGTTATATCAGCTACCTGACAAAAAAAGTGCCGTCGAAATCGGTCCAGCCATTTCAGAGATTAGCCGGAACAAACAGACAGACAGACAAAAAAATCTAAGGTCATTTTCGTTATCTTAACGATATGTAGTTGGTAATTTTTGTTATTTTCACTTTACTAACAGACACTTCAATTTCATTTATATATGTAGAATTATTTATCTTTGCATTTGAGAATAATTCTAACACCAATATTGCTTTCGAATGTATAAATGAAAAAACATTCCGTTATAAAATATTCGTATATTCACCCCTAAAAGCGAAGTCGGGTATCGGACACCCCGGATGAACATAAATTCGTCAACGGTCAAGTGGTTGCAGTTAGGGGTTGGAATATCCCCTTCAGGATTGATTTCGTGTTAACAATTCTTTTTACACGATTTCCTATAGTTTGGAAATGTTATAAAGAATTCGTGGTTTTTTTTGTAACTGAAAATTATAGTAATTTAAATAATTGCGTAATGTCTAAAGTAATTAAAATGAAAAGACTTGTTTTAAACTTGATTTGGAGTTAAATTTAATTTAGTTACTTTTTTATTGTAATAATTTAAAGATTTACATTATTTATATAAATGGCGAGAAGAGCATGCCTTTCGCCTTATGGTAAGCGATACGAAATCTGAACAGTAGCAAAACCAAACACCTTGAATTACAAACCAATGTTTGGCATTCCTAGACATCCTGAGACATAGGAAGTTAAATGTTACCGCTCATTAGACCCACCCGGCACCGCCTCGCCTCGTGCGGTTAATAATACTTTATATGAATTGTATATGAAATTGTATGGACATACGCTCACTACATCAACTCCGTAACGTCACCGGATCGCCGCCGTCCACGCGTGGACCACTCGGTGACCATGCTTGTGTTGTTGTTGCGCATATACAATTCACAAGCCGCGAATGAACCGCGTGTTGTCACCGAGTGGACCACGCGAGGTCCACACGTGTTTTACCTGTGGACAGCGAATGGGCCGCGAGCGACGAGGCGGTGCCGGGTGGGTCTAATACGCGATAACCTTAAGTCTTAATAAATCCAGTGCTTAGAGTATATAAATACAGGGTATATCAAGACTGCTACCGAAAACGAAGCTGGGTGGTAGTTTAAGCGATTTCAGACACAATGCAACAGAAAATTTTGCAAAAAAAAAGCGACAATTTTTTTTTTTGTGATTTTTTTCCTATGGCCATATTTGGGTAGTAAATTTTTTTTCCCTAAAATAACAGTGTATACCCTTTTATTTATAAATACTCTAAGGTATAAAACAGTTTAAATTATTATTTTATCAAAAACTACGGATTTACCACGCAGAAATGACGATATTTAAAAATCATTAAAATTAATGCCGCGTTTCTTTGCGAAATTTTTAGTTGCATTGTGTTTGTAGTCACTAAAACTACCACCCGGCTTCGTTTTCGGTAGCAGTCTTGATATACCCGGTATAGAGGGAGCGCTGTCATACATTCGCGTTTTGAAAAACGTAGATATTTTCTTGTTCGTAATGTTGGTAGCGCTCCTATATTAGTAAAAATTGAATTATTTATTTAGCAATAAATTGCTATAAATTCCTTTGATAGTCGAAATTATATTTAGCTATTATCCTTTAAAACGAGTTTGAGTGAAATTAAATAGACATAAACGATTTATTTAAAAAAAAATTCAAGTAATTTATGTATGTTGCACAATCTGTTCCAATATTAGCCAATAGGAGGGCAGAAAAAGGTGGCCCGGCACCACCATTTTTATCTACGTTTTTGAAGTACAGTCAGCAACGTAAGTCGCTACACAGTAACGAGATTTGGAATTGTCTTATCGTCCAAAATAATAATTATTTTCAATATCGTATGGCACTTCTCGGCATAGATGACTTTACTTGGTTATATTTTACGACTACAGAGTAGTACGTATAAATTTTAATACATAAAAAGGTTATCAAAAAATGTGAAGTGTTCAGCGACTTATGTTGCTGACTGTACCAGCGCTCCCTCTATATATAAATACTCTATGATCCAGTGGTTACTCTGACTACGATATCCTTCAAAACGAAACTCAACAGTCATAATTATTAAACTTTATTTTTCACATAGACACAGAATAGTGTATTTACGCTGCTGTTTGGCGGGAGAACATTGCGGTGTTACCTATCCAGACGGCCTCTCACATATGAGAGACATACCAGTAGAAATAGAGTAGAGAATTTAGAACAATCTAAATATATGTCCCAAGTTCTTTCAAATGTATAAAAACACATCGAGTTAGTGTTCATCTACTATGACGTCGCAATGGTTACGTGATTCACCACTCTTTTAGCGCGATGCCTATTGAAAGTGTACTCAAGTTTTGAAAATTCTAAGGTTTTAAAAAAATGTAATGGGAATTAGCGCTATTTCAGATTAACACCACCTTGTTACTTTTGAAGCCTTCGCATACTCTATATTTCTGCTATTTAACTTTTAAATATCTATCGGTTCGGTTCTGCCCTTTTCTGTAAATATTCTATCGCCTATGTTCAGGGATAATGTATCCTACATTGTTACCTAATGGTGAAAGAATTTTCAAATAGTTCTAGAAGTTTCAGAGCCTATTCAATGCAAACAAAATCGCTCATCCTTATCCTTAATCCGCCAACCCGCATTAGGCCAGCGTGGTGGACTATATGGCCTAACCACTCTCAATCGTACTGTCGATTGTAGAGTAGGCCCGTGCCCTGCAGTGGGACGTATATGGGCTGATACTACCACTACTACTGAACTTATCCTTAAACATATATCTATTTTATCCCGGGCGACAGATTTTTAAAAAATAAAGTACTTGTCATCACTTTACATTTTGTTTACAGAGCCAAAGACAAAATATATTTTTTATTGGACTTCAAGTTCATTTCTTCAAGAACTCCGGGCCTGTGTCGCAATAATGTTTATATTTATTGAAAATATATATTTTTTCCTACACAATAAAAAGTAGGTTTTATCGAGGCACAAAAATCTTCGCACCGATACAAGTTTCATAGTAAAATGGACATTATCATTGGTATGAAATTAAATCTACGTTCCTTTTTAAATTATTTAATTTTAAAATTTTGTTCCTCCGATATCCAAACAGGAATCAAAATAATTTAATTAAGTTTCTGATTGATTAAAATAATTTTAAAATAGTCTACTGTGGGATCGCCCAAAACAATAAACAAAACAGGTTACAATAATGTAAGTATCATACGTAATATAATACAAATTATTGGACAATAATTATAACCCAAAACATGTGTTCTAAAAGGTAATTAACAAGTAAAGCTACACACTGCAAAGTTAAATTAGGTTATACAGGGTATATCAAGACTGCTACCGAAAACGAAGCCGGGTGGTAGTTTAAGCGACTCCAGACACAATGCAATAGGAAATTTTGCAAAAAAAAGCGTCAATTTTTTTTTTTGTTATTTTTTTCCTATGGCCATATTTGGGTGGTAAATACATTTTTTCCTAAAATAATAGTGTATACCCTTTTATTTATAAATAACCTAAGGTATAAAAGTGTTTAAATTATTATTTTAGCAAAAACTATGGATTTACCACCCAAAAATGGCGATATTTAAAAAATCATAAAAAATAATTGTCGCGTTTCTTTGCGAAATTTTTAGTTGCAATGTGTTTGTAGTCACTAAAACTACCACCCGGCTTCGTTTTCGGTAGCAGTCTTGAGATACCCGGTAGATAAATTGAGTAACAAGTAACATTAATAAACAATAGCATTATGTGCGGTTTATGAGATGTGAATTTTTAAGGATATAGTGACTTTGTCATGTATTGATATTATTGAAAATGAAAATAATTTATTAAATCCATTAAGATGTTCTACATCATTAAGATTAAGTCATTTTTTATCTACCACCCGGTTGGGAAAGCGGTTTTCACTCGATAAGAACGGGCAAGAAACTCTAGTGTTGCTCTTTTCAAATCCAGTTTACAATTTCGTAATTATTACTAAAGTTACAAATGGTTTAAATCCATTAATAATTTGTTGTATTTAAAAAAAACGACCATGTTTACCATGACCATGTTGTCTTCTAAGTCAGCCATAGTGAAGAGAAGTCAACCAACCGAAGAATCAATATCAGTATATACGTATATTATATTATTAAATTAGTCGACGTTATCATATTCTTTGCTGATTTCCTTATATTGTCTACACATGTCACATACATATTATGGGATTATAATAATAAGTATTAGGGTAATTTTCACGAAATGCCGAAATTAGGCTATCTTAAAATGACAATAATTTTTGACGTTATTTGATATTTATTTTATGTGAATTTGATCGTACTAATGTTACTAGAATTCAATTATGTAATGGTCCCAAAAATTATCGCGTTTTATGAAAGTTATGACGAAATTTAAAAAAATCAAAGTGAGGGAATGACAATTAAGGTGAGGGAATGATTATTACAGACAAGTCATAAAGCTTTTCCAGCAAATCACAAAATTATTGCAGCACTTTGGCATAACTCTAATTTAAACTTATTTTTATTTATTACTAGCTGACCCGGCCACGCTTCGCTTTGCCTTGGTTATCATAGGATTCATATTATATTTAATTATTTAGCATAAAAACTTAACAACTTGTATGCCTTGACGTAGCTATCCTACTGTCCTGCTCAATCCCGTCTTAACCCGTCTGTTCAGTCACTTCTCGATCCGTTCCGTCCTTTCTCTTCATTGTCCATTCCGTCTTATACCGTGCAATTCGTCCTATCAAATCTGCCAGCTATCCCAGTTCTCTCCCATACCTCCAACTCTATTATATCCCGTCTCTCCTTATCCAAATAGTATGCCTTATGAATTTTTGACATTAAAAACTTTAGTGAGTCTGATTATCCATGCAATATTCCATCCCTTATTTCACACCCACAATTCTGCTTTTCCAATTTGCAAGTAATATTCAGGTAAAATATAACCTATCTCACTCAGAGACGATATTTTACATTAATTTCTATCAGTGAATTATAGCGAAGTAAAGGCTACTGTAAAAATTCGTGATAAAAATCACATTCGGCCTTGAAAAGAAGCAAATATAACTTTATACGTGTGCAAATTATTTATTTAATTTTCTCTATTTATGTAGCTTGATATAATATTCTCCTTAGTTCACACAAAACACATTTTTGAACGTATTATTTGACAACCAATTTAAACGTCAATCCCTTTTTTTGACATTAATTTACATATTTAGAATCTAAAATACGCCATTAATCGAATATTGTGGATATATGTTGTCGATTCGAAACCTTTATTTAAATACGTTATTTAATTTGAAGGAAGAGTTTACCGTATCGATGGGATGAACATTAAATGTTTGAAAGTTACAAACCCACGAAAATGTTGTATGAGAAAATGTTAATAAGCTAATAGAAACTCGGGAAACCGGGAACGTGATAAAAACTATCCTATGTCCTTCTCCTGGTTCTAAGCTACCTCCCCACCAATTTTCAGGCAAGTCAGTTCAGTCGTTCTTGAGTTATAAGTGGAGTAACTAACACGACTTTCTTTTATATATATAGATGACACATAATTAAGGCACTTAATTAAATAACAATGACAACAAAATCCTTGCTAACTTAAAGATTTTTCATGGTATCGCACAGTAAACGTTTTTGTTTCACCTGTCCATTTGACCTTATAAAATCTTTCTTTCCTGGGCACATCCGAGAACATTCGTCCTTTTCCAAAAAAATCTTGAACATCCTTTTTGACCTTCATCAATTTAGCGCTGACATTCTTACTCTTTTTGTAAGAATCACGTTTGACAAATTGTTTTGATAAGCTGAGTAGTTTATACTTCTTCAAAAGATCTGGTTTTACTATTTCACGGTACTTTTTCTTTTCACTATGTTTCTTTAAATTACTATACCTGTCTTTTAACTGTTTAGTAATAACTTCTGATAGTAGAAGCTTCTTCTTCACAATTTCAGGAACTCGGACGTTCTTTAAGAGAGCTGATACTTTAGCTTCCGGTGAAGTCTGATTATTTTTGTTTTGTCTATGACATCTCTTACGGAATCTCTCTTTGCTTCTTATTTCTTGTTTCAGTCTTTCCTCTAATCTGAATATTTTTGCATAAAGTTTTCCTCTACGTCTTCTGAGTTGCTGCTTTCTCCGATTAACTGTCAGATTTCTTAATTCATCATTATTTTGCATAGGTTCTGGGCTAGGAGGCGGTGTCTCATCTAACAGTCTTGCTAAATTCTTTCGCACTTTCATTGTTTTGTCCCTATATGATTGACTATTTTTCTTCCAGTTTTTCCTTTTTTGCCTTCTTTCTCGGGAACTCATTGCGGATATAGGTTTTACTTGACCTTTTTCTTTTTTTTTCAGGTATTTAATTCTTTCTTTTTCGCGAAGTATTTCAAGTATTACAGGATCAGCTTTCATTTTTTCCCTGCGCTTTCGGTCGTATTCTTGCTTTTTTAATTTAGCTTCTTCTTTGCTTATCTTCTTTTTTCTTGTCATTTTTTAACCTACAACAATGTTGCAGCAATAAATTCAAGAATTAATAAAAGCAAACAATAGAAAAGTCAGTTAGCCCACCCTAAAATCATTCCCTCATATATCATAATTCCCTCATCATAATTTTTTATGAGGGAATGATGGTGAGGGAATGACAAAATAAAGAATAACCGTAAAGGACTCGTGATATAACCTTACTATTGTAACGATTTTTCTGCTTAAGGAAATTACTCCCAAAAGCCATCTTATCTGTGCAACTCATAATCAGTTAAAATACTTACCTTTTGTTTTTTTTGGATGTGATGAAATGACGATCAAAAATTTTATTTAGCCATAAAATTTATAAAATCATTTTGTCAGCGCACACCCGAACACAATCACGGAAAATTCGCCATTTTGATAAATTGACATTAGCGCCAACTTTCAAAAACTAATGGTAGCGTTCGTATTTCATTTAAAATGCGTTCATAATTCAACTGCCATTAATAGTATGAGGGAATGATTTATTTTTGTGGGACACATATAAATATTCAAATTTTTAACGCGTGTGTTACTTTATAACGCTAATTTCTGTTTTTACCATAAATATTTAATATTTTTAAACAATGAAGCCTACTTGAATATGATTCGAATGGCTTTTGTGCTTTTTTGTTAAAGAAAAGTAAATAAAATTGGTACTTGGGACACAGGGAGGGAATGATTTTAGGAACATTATGATTATGCATTTTTATTTATTTATTTATATGGCTCTAAAATTTTATGTGGAACTTTTAGGTATAGTTATGTGGATTTTATAGAAATATTAGTAACATCAATTTCTTTGTTGGATTTTTATACAAACTCCAAGGACAGGAATTTCGGAATTTCGTGAGAATTACCCATTATTATGATATAATCTAAGGGAGAAAATATTAGGCTTTCGTATTCTTAGATTAATGTGAATAAATAAATTAGATAGTAAACAAGAAGAATCAATTATAGAAAGCATTATTTTAAACAGATAAACGAAATCGCTTTTTTTCGTCACGATTCTAATGATGACATATTGAAATGATTTAATCTATCTTCGTAGGACTTTAATTTACGATGAAGTTTTAGGCGGAGGCATATTTTTTTTAAACTGTTGCGCTGGTAATCCATGAATTTAGCTTAGATATGTCATGCATAGGTACATTTTGTGGTCAAATTTAATTTCTGATGGAACAACCGTATATAAATATAAATTCTTACCTTATCCCCAACTTTGGCAGGTGGCTTCATGATGTACGGCATACCAGGAACTCCAAAAATTGACGGCATCATAGCTGGAGCGAAGATCACTTTGACCTGTCCCTGGCAGTTACACTTTGGCACTTCCTCTGGCACTTTCGACTCAGAATGGCAGCAACAACAATGACACTTATCTTTCTGACATTTATCTTTTTCGCTATCTTTTTGAATATCTTTTTGTGTAGGCTTACTTATCATCTCACTTTCCGAATTTTCAGTATTTTGGTAAAATTTTGGTTTCTTTTTAGGATCAGGTAGTTCTAACAAAGGTGTTTTTCTTTTCAAATCTTTTGGCGTTTCCAAAAGATATTTATTAGATTTTTTCTCTACTTTGTTTTCGGTAAAGGGGTGTACTAGTAATGTTTTTGACTTTTTTGAGGCCCCTGGTAGGGCCTCTAAATGACCTTTGGGCTCCAATTTGAATGATTTGTATTTCTGTTCATATAAATATTAATAAATAAATTTGAATATAGTTTATTCAAGTTTAAATATTTATTGATGAAGCATTTATTTCAATTATTTATAAATTGTCATGTAACTGGTAAATTACTGCACATTATCAGTCACTATTTTCATTAAATATTTTTATTTATATTAATTAAAGTAATTTATAAGTTCATAACATGTATTTTCTTCTTCGCATAGTTTTTTATAACTCACAATTTTAAATGTATAAGTTTGTCATTTTATTATTGTCCACGCATTTTATTTTTCAAGTCACAATTTTATTTCGTCTTCATTCACCCATTATTAATGTCAAAATAATTATTTATTTAATTTATTTTTGAAGACACTTCGTTGCCTACTATTCAAAAATGTATCTTTTAGTATTTCCAACCACGGGTCAATGAACCAACACGTGTGTTTGTTTACAAACAATCACAAACAAACAAACATAAAAACCGTATTTTTTTATACACACACATTCAAATCACTTTCCCCTATACCCTCGCTTTAAAATACTTTTTAATTTCGAGTAAGTTCCTTCAGAAATTTAATTTAAAATGTCTCAAATGTTAAGAGAGAACGTTGGCACGTCTTTCCTCTGGAAAATTCGGGATGAAACTAAGGAAGGAGGGATGAGGGCGTATTTTGTGGGCGGAGCTTGAGACCACGCCTACCTATTTTTAGAAGTCTAGACGAAGATGGCGGAATATTTAGTGCTTATATCTAAGATGTGTTGAAGAAATTTTTGTTTCCCGAAAGACTACTAGATTTGTTTTGCATTGGTGCAACAATATTGTAGGAATATTTCGTTGGGCAACGTTTGCAAATGATTACAAAATATTATATATTGTAAGTATACAGGATGTACGTATACAGGGTGCGATTTATAAGAATTTCTATGGTATGTAAGTCCGCCTTCCACTAGGCCAGCGTGGTAGACTATATGGACTAGCCACTCTCAATCGTAATCTCGATTGTAGAGGAGGCCCGTGCCCTACAGTGGGACTATATGGGCTGATACAATTATACAGGCTCTATCCACACTGCAAACAAAAATGAAACCAGGTGGTAGTTTTAGTCACTTATACATATATCTGTATCAGCCAGTCTGCAGGGCACGGGCCTACTCTACAATTGAGAATACGATTGAGAGTGGTTAGGCCATATAGTCCACCACGCTGGCCTAGTGCGGGTTGGCGGACTTACATACCATAGAATTTTATAAATCGCTATGGTATGCAGGTTTCCTCAAGATTTTTTCTTTTAACGTTTTAGTGCGTGGTGATTGACTATCAATACACACATGACTCCGAAAAGTCAGAGGTATGCCCTGGGATTCGAACCCGCGACCACCGTGAACATGTTGGCAGTCGCGTCTAGTCCGTTTACCAACAGGCGACCACGCACTTATTATTGCACATATTATTGCTTCTAATTTATTAATCAACTGATCCATGGAGACTATCAATTTGACAGCCTCCGTGGCGCTGGCGATTAGACGCCGCCGGTGAAACGGGAGATCGCGGGTTCGATCCCCGCCGAGAGAAATGTTTGTGCGGCCCACAAATATTTCTTTCGGGTCTGGGTGTTTGTGAGACAGAAAAGTCTCACGTAGTTTCTGATACACTACACAAGACTCGATCTTAGCGTGGGGTCAGGACTATGTGACTGTTGGGCGTTATTTATTTATTAATCAGAAGCTGTCCATATTAGGAATCAAACCCAGGACCTAACTATTCACCTTCGCACTATCATTAAACCAAGTAGACGATAAATTCAATGAATAATTCATAGTATCGGTGAAAAATGTCGTTGATCCCCATACCGATATTGCTTAAAATTTATTATAGCATTTTTTATGGTTTGACCTTGAATGTTTAGACAGCCTCCGTGGCGCAGTTGGTTAGACGCCGCCTGTGAAACGAGAGGCCGCGGGTTCGATCCCCGCACCGACAGAAATGTTTGTGCGGCCCACAAATATTTCTTTCGGGTCTGGGTGTTTGTGAGACAGAAAAGTCTCTCGTAGTTCCTGATACACGACACAAGACTCGATCTTAGTGTGGGGTCAGGACTATGTATGTGACTGTTGGGTGTTATTAATATTATGTTTTCCTGTTTCATCCCGGGCGACAGAATTTTATAAATTAAAGTAATTATCATCACATTTACCATTTTGTTCACAGAGCCGAAGATAAAAAATAGAGTCATTTTTATTGGACTTCAAGTTAATTTCTCCAATAACTCCGGGCCTTGGTCGCAATTATGTTTATATTATGGAAAAAATATATTTTTCCATACACAAAAAGTAGGTTTCATCGGGGGACAAAAATACTAATCTACACTAATATTATAAAGAGGAAAGATTTGTATTTTTGTATGTAACGAATAAACTCAAAAACTACTGGACCGATTTTAATAATTCTTTTTTCATTAGAAAGCTACATTATCACTGAGTAACATAGGCTATATTTAGTACTAAATTATTCTAGAAATCTTTAGAAATTCCTATTAAACCAACCGAAGGTGTAAAAAAATTAGCCATAAAATGTCTTTCATCGCATACGCTGCGAAGAGTATTAATGATAATATTATAAATATGAATGATTCAAGAGGAAGGTTTGTGTGTATAATACGTGCATATTATTGTAGAGAAATCTACATGCACCCGGGCGAAGCTGGGCCGGGCCGCTAGTTTTCATAATAAACTGGGTATCCTTTCAATCCCATTTTATAGCGATCACCGACTTGATGGCGTAGTTATGCTACAGTACAATTAGAAAGCTGAGGGCTCGGGTTCGAATCCCAGGTCGGGCATATTTATTATCAGCCCGGAGGCAAATTCTGTCCGATATGGCGATAGGCTCGCCACCTATCATATCGTGGGACGGAACACACAAGGCGAAATGTGGGTGTCCTTGCACCTCTGCCTACCCCTACTGGGAAAAAGGCGTGAGCTTATGTATCACTACATAGTATAAAACAAAGTCGCTTTCTTTGTCCCTATGTCCCTTTGTATGCTTAAATCTTTAAAACTACGCAACGGATTTTGATGCAGTTTTTTTAATAGATAGAGTGATTCAAGAGGAAGGTTTATATGTATAATACGTACATATTATTGTACAGAAATCTATTTGTACCCGGGCGAAGCTGGGCCGGGCCGCTAGTATAATATACATGTTATTATATCAGGCGCATTGAGGTAACTTCATCGAGCCAACAAGAATACGCTTTTCGTAAATTAAAAATTCAAGTCACATCAAAGAAAAATCAACATCGGCTTTTGTTTTACATCAATATTCTATTAACGTATTCACTTACTTAATTACAGAGGGTGTCTGGTCGATTCTCGGGTGGGGTGTTTTTTATCTCACTAGCTCGCGTCTTTCCATAATATATTTATGTACGTTTTATCAGTTAATTAGACCTACTTACCTAAAATAAAATGAACCCATGCAATGTCAATTTTGAGAAAAAGCCATTTTTGTCATAATTTTGTACACTGTAAAAATGTACATTTGCTTGACCTTGACTCGTCCTGATTGTTTGTATTTTTAATAATTATTGTTTATGTATAACTAGCGGCCCGGCCCAGCTTCGCCCGGGTACAAATAGATTTCTGTAATATAATATGTACGTATTATACATATAAACCTTCCTCTTGAATCACTCTATCTATTAAAAAAAAACCGCATCAAAATCCGTTGCGTAGTTTTCAAGATTTAAGCATACAAAGGGATATAGGGACATAGGGACAGAGAAAGCGACTTTGTTGTATACTATGTAGTGATGTTGTTTTAAATTCTGTTTTTCTTGGTGCACAATAAAGCTGATAAGTAAATGAATTTTTGTATCCCTTAGGAATAGTAAATTTTCTGGATAAAAGTCACACTGAACCCCACGCTAAGATAAAAGTCTTGTGTCGTATCAAAAACTTTGGACACTTTTCGCTCTCACAAACACCCAGACACGAAACAAATGAGAGTGTATCAAAACATTAATCTCGTTCCGAGAAACGTTTTTTTTTTATTACACTGAATGGCGACGAGCATGCCGTTCGCCTGATGGTAAGCGATACAACCGCTCATGAACAGTAACAAAACCAAACAACACCTTAAACTAAAAATCAATACTTGGCATTCCACTGCGCTCACCACCCTGACACATAAGATGTTAAGTCCCAATATGTCCAGTAGTTACTCTGGCTACAATATCCTTCAATCCGAAATACAACAGTGCATTTAAACTGCTGTTGGGCGGGAGAAATAGACATTGCGGTGGTACCTACCCAGGCGGTCTCTCATATATGAGGGACCTACCACCAGTATTGTCAATTAAAACATTAATCTCGATTCAAGAATCGAACCCACAGTTTCTTTTTACAACCGTCTAACAAACTGCCCTGCTATTAATTGCACACCTAAAAACAGGTAAAATTCCCAAAATCTAATTAACGAATGACCGCCATTTTGAACCGTTTTCGGACATAATTGCTTGAACTTGGATTAAAACTTAATTAGTAGTAATCGAGGGTGAATTAACCCTTGCAGGTAGGGCAGTGACCCTTGTAGGGTAGTTTAAGAGCATCCCTTAGTTATAAGAGAGAGCGGGTATGTGTAAATCAATATTCATTATACGAAATTTTGATTATCATTATTTTTCATTATAACTTAGGCAATACAGTATCACTCTGGTCTAGTGCAGGTTGGCGGATTTTGCATTCAATAGGAATTTTTACAGCCTTTTATTTTTAAAAACGCTATGATAGACAAGGGTTTGAATTATTATATTAGCAAAGACTTTGGATTTACCACCCAAACACGATATATTTAAAAAATCAAAAAAATATTGTCGCGAAAAAATTGCGTTATTTGCATTAAGTCTGTAGGAACTAAAAGTTCCTACAGACCAGTACCTGGCTTCGTTTTCGGTTGCAGTCTTGGTATTCCTTTTATACCTATTAATAATATGTATGAGCAAATATTACACATTTAAATGATAATACAAAGCATCCTGCGGAAATACGCAGATCATGAAAAATTACAAGAAATTCAACATGGCGTGCTAGCGTGATGGACTATGTCTAACCCTATAACTAGCCCTAGATTGCAGCTGCCATATTTTACTAATTCAAACACTGTTATGACAAAAAACCTCTAGTTTAAATATCTTGTGTTGCATGCAAAAATTATTACTCGCAAAGTAAAAAATCATACTTTACCATAATTTTTTATTACAAAAAATGTTGAAAAATTTATGACGTTCGCCTGATAGTAAGCCATACGACCGCTCATGAACAGTAACAAAATTAAACAACACAAATTACAAAGCAAAGCTTGGCATCCCATTGCGCTTGCCACCCTGAGACATAAGATGTTAAGTCTCAAATCTCAATATGTCCAGTAGTTACTCTGGCTACAATGTCCTTTAAACCGGAACACAATAGTGCATTACATGTACTGGTTGGCGGGAGAAATAGACATTGCGGTGATACCTAATGGGCCTCTCAAATATGATAAACCTACCACCAGTAAAATTGATTTTTTGAAATGCATAGACCATTTAGATTTAATAATATTTTTTCTCTATCACCAAGTTTGAAAGGCCTTTTAGACCACAGAACTATAGTCAAAAATGTGGGAAATTGTAACTGTATTTTTTTGTTCAAATCCCAGTGCGCTCCTCTGACTTTTCGGAGTCATGTGTGTATTAATAGACAATCCACGCATTACAACGGTGAAGGAAAACATCGTGAGGAAACCTGCATACCATAGCGATTTGTAAATTTTCAATGGTGTAAAATCCGCCAACACGCACTAGGCCAGCGTGGTGGACTGTACTAACCACTCTCAGTCGTACACTCGATTGTACAGGAGGCCCGTGCCTTACAGTGGGACGTATACGATCTAATACAGTACCATTCTCGCTGCCTCCTATTAATATAAACCCACCCTAGTCCTGCGGTTACACGGCAGCCCTTCGGTCATAGGTGGCCGTGCATGTTTTATGAGCCGAGGTAAAGGACAATGGACCTACTCAAATTGTAAACCCGATAGAACAGACTCGTAAAAATATGACAAAGCCACCTAAGGTAGGAATGTATGCCTTAATAGTAGACTGTCCCACCCTCACACCCACCACTGCAACTCCTGTGTCGCAGGATCAACAAACACTATAATGACACCGAGCATTGAAGCTCGCCGAGTCTCCGGGAATGTCTAACTTGTCTTTAACCCGCAACGAAATCAATCAGAAAGTTAAATTAATAGGAGTTGGAAATCAATTATTGTCTACTTCCCTCCATGCAAAGCGGGTGACAAAACAATGAACTAAAGAGGTAAATAAGCTCGCAAAAGGATGCCTCAATAGTGATTAACTAATCAGACATGTTAATGAATACATATACTCACGCCTTTTTACCAGAAGGGGTAGGCAGAGGTGCTATAAGGACACACACGTTTTGCAATGTGTGATCTGTCTGACGATGCAATATAAGGTACAAATTCCTGACTCCGATGATAATGAATAGGAAAATCCAATATCATTTTTAACCAGCTCGGGATTCAAACCCGAGACTTCAGTATTGTAATCATACCGCGATAAAACCGTGTCACCGAGGCAGCTTATTTATTTATTAACCAGATCTATATAAAGTATATTAACAATGTCATATCAATTAAACGTAATAATTAAGTAAATATTTCTATGGTATGTAAAATCCGCCTTGCACTAGGCCAGCGTGGTGGACTGTACTAACCACTCTCAATCGTACTCTCGATTGTAGAGGCCCGTGCCCTGCAGTGGGACGTATATGGGCTGATACAGATATTATATGTTAGTTAAAAAATGAGTTGTAAAATAGATTGTACCTACACACCGTTTAATATTTGGTAGTAACGTTTAGATAACTGCCTGATGAGATGACTGCCTCGGAGTCGGTGGCGTAGTTGTACTAAGGTACGGTTACAAAGCTGAGGTCTCGGGTTCGAATCCCGGGTTGGGCAAAGTGATATTGCATTTTTCTATCCATTATCAGTCCAGAGTCAGGAATTTGTGCCCGATATGGCGATAGGCTCGCCACCTATCACATTGTGGGACGGAACATACAAGGCGAAATGTGGGTGTCCTGGCACCTCTGCTCTGCTCTTCTTGGGATATAGGCGTGAGTTTATGTATGTATGTATGTATGTATGTTTAGATAACTCAGATTTTGTCTTTGTTGCCGAGTTTAATCATAGAGTAATTATATCGCTCCAGTTAGGTAACATTTAAATTTTTACATACACATACCATACGGAGTGTCTAAAGAATGGCGCACCTGCTGATATATATTTTAGTAAATCGTGATTCTGTCTATATTTGGATGAATTTTCGTAGCTTACTCTGATAATAAATAAATAAATAACACCCAACAGTCACATACATAGTCCTGACCCCACACTAAGATCGAGTCTTGTGTCGTGGGTATCAGGAACTACGAGAGACTTTTCGGTCTCACAAACACCCAGACCCGAAAGAAATATTTGTGGGCCGTTGTGTATAATAACAAGGATGTCAACAAATCAAGAATTAACATTACACATACTTCCCCTTAACATATTCCGCCAAAGTTCTGAGAATTTATGACATCGCCTATATGTAAAAAGATTTAAGGTAAAGTCTATGAAAGTTTTATTGCTGTTAAAAATGGTTTTCATGGTATATTCCGATAACTATTTAATTAGCGACGAAATGAAAAAATACGTATATGTTATGATTTTGTTCTTTAGCCATTCCATTTGGTTTTATGCGAAAAAGTGGTGATAATACTTAAAACATTTAATGATCATCACACCAAAATTGATAGATATTTTGCAAATATTATTTCTTATCGTATTTATATTATGCCCTTTGTATCAAACTTAGCAAGTGCTCCATTGTCTTACACTAGATACCGGTATATCGTTAACACTGAATCACTCAACACTTTTTTCAACCAATAGTTTACGCAAACGCGAATTTTACACATTGTAATTATAATTTACGGATTATACCACGTCTTTTGTATTTATCACAATTTTATTTCACTTCGCGACGTTTCGAAGACTACTATCTTCGTGGTCACGCGGCAGACTGAGGTGTCACATTCGAAATGTTAATTTTACAATGACTACCCTCAATATTATTATAAAATTTCAAAGTTAATTCAAAAGTAGCTAACTTATATTGCCTACCTTCAGAATTATAGAGACCTAACTAAAATATGTGTATCCTAACTAAAATATGTATGTGAATGTTGGGTGTATTAATTTTTTTTATCTGTATCAGCCCATATACGTCCCACTGTGGGGCGCAAATTCCCATTTAAGGCCTGATAATGAATTGAAAAGTTCACTATCACTTCGCCTGACACGGGATTCGAACCCGAGACCTCAGCTTTATTATCTTACAGTCCTACTGTCGTTGAATAGAAAATTATTAGGTATTTATTATCTTTTGTCACTCCATACTCTAGACAGCTTTGCGCTTACCATCAGACAAATTGTAGTCGCTTTGTTGTCTACACTAATATTATTAAGAGGAAAGATTTGTATTTTTGTATGTAACGAATAAACTCAAAAAGTACTGGACCGATTTTAATAATTCTTTTTTCATTAGAAAGCTACATTATCACTGAGTAACATAGGCTATATTTAGTACTATATTATACAAAATATAAGTTTAATAAACTAATAAACAGGTCAACTGATGGTAAATGATCACCACGGTGGCTTAACTCCATAGACGTAGTATCAAAATAGACTTGACATGCATTTTACATATTATAGTCCATCTCACTTAGACTTATGCATAAACCATAAAAATGAAAGTGACAAAACACAATTTGTCGTCCTTGTCATAGTTCCACATAATTTTGTACGGTTCATATTGTTCGGGCCAGGCACATAGGACGTGCGGCTTGTTTTAAACTTGAATTACTGAGTATTTTACGAATATTTGCGGTCAAAAATGTGTGTAAGAGTGTTGAAAGTGATTATAAGACAAAAGGTGTGGTACGCTGCTTTATTATTGGCTGTAAGAGCCGATCTAAACGATATGAAAATATATCTGTCCCTTACGGTGGAACTCGAATGTCGAGTCCATTTGATGCTACGTCCATGCTTAACTCAGAACAAACAGCTGAGTATTATTATAATGATCCATTTGACTAATTTAAAACGAGAGGGCAAAACATCTGGTTCCTCTATTTTACACAGATAATATTGGCCCTGAATTACTTCTAACTGTATTGATTAGCGTTTTCTAAACATTTATTTTTATGTATACGTGCGGAAATGAGAGTTCTCATGGATTTGTTGCCCCATCAAATCGGTAGTAGAGCGGGAAGGAAAAGGTATGGGAAGAGGAAAGGGTTATTGGGCATCCATTGGGCAGCCATTTTGGATACTCTTACTATTAAGGTGAAATCATACGATAGTATTCTGTCTTGCACATAGAGTAAAGGAGCGGCCATAAATAGTAGAGAAACGCATGTTAGAGCGATCTGAACAATGGATTCTTTTGTTTTGTGCACATTAACAATGGTACGCTTAAGAAATGACCTTGTATATTCCATTGTCCTGATTGGTTAGTAAGCCGCATCTAGTATCTATGGCCGCTTCTTTGCTCTATGCGTAAGACGGAATACTATAGTTTAATTTCACCTTAAGTCGCAGGTTTGTCAAATATAAATAGGTAAAGAAAACGACAATTAAATAAAATACTTTAATATTAAATATCTAAGCTGCCTCTAAAGCTTAATAAATACAGTAATAGCTATTATTGCTAATATTAATTTATTTTTCCAAAATTATTTCACTAGCCTCTAATTTTGTGAATATGTTTTTAATGTAAGATTTAATTGTGATTTAATTTTGCTTAAATTATCAATTTTGTTGTAAATTTTTCATCGTATGTTTTACGAATGCTACACATTGAAATAAAACTTATATTTTGGATTTTATGACTGAAAACTGTTTAAGCCTTCCGTGCGCGTTTTGACTTAAAAACAGTGCTTTTCGAATCATTTTTACTCAACAAAACATTATTCTTAAGTATTCACAAATTATTTATAAATCTAATGTTCTCCACCTTTCAATTTTCCTCTAAAAATGCTTTGATGGATAAAAATTAATTCCAAAAACCAGTGTTTTTAAGTCAAAACAGCGCACGAAAGGCTTAAACGCTCTTAATATTAACATATATAAAAATTGCACAAACAAAATTAATTTTTAATCTAACAAACTTTCCTAAGTTTGTGTGAATTTATATGGTATATCAGTACAGTACTAGGAAAATACATCTATGAAAAATAATTTTTAAGCGAATACATACCATTGTTAAAATATATAAGAATCAAAATTCTATTCATACATTCATATAATAATACTAAAAAAATAAAAGTTAATTGGATTTTGAATTTTATCAATATTTTTGAAGTGCTTAAAATATTTTACTATATTACTAACTTTTATATTTAAAAAAACACAGAGGTTTTAAAGGATGGAATCAATACATAATTATTATTTAGTTAAAACATAACGATACGCAAGTCATAACATACTGGACAAACAAGAACAATCGATTTAAAATCGTAAACATGGAATCGATTTATCGATATTAGAATCGACAACAAATTGTGATACTTTCAAATCTATTAAATTCAAAATCTTTTTAAAGATCACAAACACACAATCAACTTTTTAAAAAACATTTTAAACCAGAAAATATGTGGTCATATAAAAATTCTTATGCATTAGACTGTTCAATACTTCTATTAATAACAAATTGTATTATTTTCGAAAGCGTTTCAATATAAGCGTTTAAAAAATGGAGCACGGAAGACCCTTTTGCCCAATACTTGAATCATCCCAAACAATTCCAACATTATTCCCATCGATATTTCAAAATGGATTCCTTGACATATTACTAAAATCGATTCTTTTAAATTGTAATCGATTTTCATTAAAAAATACTTACTACGACTTTTTTATTGCGATTTATGGCGAAAGAACGCCATTCACATATAAAAGTAATTTTATAAACCGATTGTAAATCAATTATTGACATTGTAGATTAATATAATCGTTTAAAGTGACAATCGACTCAAACTACAATCGATTAGCATAACCATCGATAAACGTAACAATCGATTAAAATCATTATCGATCAATACGACAATCGATTAATCATCACATACTGGCGGTGTATTCCTCATCTGATGAAATTATGATTATCTGTAGTCAACACGTGCACAAACTAACCATCACCAACCAACACATCGCACTTGTTAGATATATAAAGTAATTTATTAAACCGATTGTAAGTATATTAATAATGACATTTTCGATTAATATTATAATCGGTTAATGTGAAAATCAACTGATATTACAATAAAAACATATAGCAATCGATTAACATAAAAATCGATTAACATGACAATCGATTTACATAATAATCGATCAAAGAAACAATCGATTACAATCAAATAAAATGACAATCAATTACAATTACAGTCGATAAAAATCGATCACAACGAAAATCGATTAAAATTACAATCGATCAAAATGACAATCGATTAAAACGACCATCGCCTAATCATCATCAGCTAGAGTGGCGAACTTGTTAGCTATAGCAGCTGTGTATTCATATTCATCATCATCATCTTCGTCTTCGTCGTCTTCATCACCAGCGCTGTGTTCATCATCCGATGATGACGTCACCACCGACTGATCATCTGTAGCCAGCGCTTGCACGGACTTCATGTAGTTAAGAATATTACTTTAAATTGATAGTATTGGATATAAATAAGAGTATTTAAAAGGATCATTAATCGATTAGTTATGACGATCGATTATAATAACAATCGATTACAAAGACATTCGATTAGAATGACAATCGATTAAAATTACAATCGATAAAAAAATCCATCGATTAAAATCACAATGGATTAATCGTCACCAGCCAGCGCAGCGAACTTGTTAGCTATAGCCGCCGTGTATTCATCATCTTCATCATCATCATCTTCCTCTTCATCATCTTCATCACCGGCGCTGTGTTCATCATCCGATGATGACGTCACCACTGTCTGATCATCTGTAGCCAACGCTTGTACAGTCTTTATGTATTTTATTTCTGGACTTGACTCGAATTTATCTGAAAAGAAATGTGTATATTTAATCATTGCTAACACGGAATAGGCCAGTGTGGTGGACTATATGGCCTAACCCCTGCCAATCTTACGTATATTTGACAGCCTCCGTGGCACAGTTGGTTAAACGCCGGTTGTCAAACGAGAGGCCACGGGTTCAGAGACAAATGGTTGTGTGAATCACAGGCATTTACCTATATATAGGTATATATCACACCCCCAGTGCAACAATGTCACATATGCAAAAATTGCAAAGGTTGGAAGGTATAAAGAAAAATGAAAAGTTGCATTTTTGCAAAAGTGACATTGTTACACCGGGGGTGCGATATATGTTAGTTTTAACAGCAATCTCCCATTATATATATTACCTCTGTTTTCTGTGAATCCTAGTGGTCTCAACCAAAGACAGATCTTGCCGTCCAGCGCCATTCTCAGAAGACTGTTAGCTGCCCTGTATGTATCCAGTCTGAAATATAAATATTATATCATTATATACTAATATATATAGCTGAAAAGTATGTTACTTATAATCTCAGGAACTGGTTCGTTTTTTTTTTAAGTCGTTTTTTTTTTTTTGTAGCGATTCACATATCGTGTTTGCTTGGTAAATCAATAGATTTTTAGAAAATAATATTATAAGCCCTTGCGTTTCAAAACGTCTTTAATAATTAAAGGGTTTACACTACTATTTTAAAACAAACTTTGTTTACAAAAAAATATATTTTGTTTTTGCAAAATGTTTAGTTGCATTGTGTCTGAAGTCACTAAAACTACCACCCGGTTTCGTTTTCATTCTCTGGGACCTACTATATTAATCCGAAACGAAGTTCGAAATTTCGGACGATCGAAGTTTTTTATACGATACGAATGATCATGTTTCCGAGTTTCGTGCTAAGCTCAAGTGGTTACCCATACGACTTCGTCGGAATGCTCATATTCTTCATTCTCTTTACAATATCTTGTTTAATCCTCTCACTCCTACATATCTTAAAGAACGTTTTCTATTTCTCCATGAGACACATTCGAAGTCCTTGAGGTCGTCGGAGAACCTGAAGTTGAGAATGCCAGTGCATACCACGAAGTTCATGGATCAGTCGTTTACAGTCCAAGCTGTTCGACTGTGGAATGCACTACCTGTTAAAGTTAGACAAGCTCAAACACTAACTGCATTCAAAAAAATGGTCAAAAATCACTACCTTTCTCTCTGAACAGTCAAAATGAGAAGTATAATTCCTTGCATTTGAACCTAAAGGTAATTTATGGGTGAATATACAAAAATTGGGTAACTCGCTGTCATCAGCCAATATATACAAAGTCTTATTATATTTTATTGAAATAACAACTTATTTTAAAACAATGAAAAGTCCTTTATATGGTCACCCAATTTCACTTATTCATTTTAAATACAAGTTAATAAAAAAACAAAATTAATACTTAAAATGTCAGTCCTTTGGCATGTCACAATCCCGAAAACCAACAATCAAGTGACTATCTATTAAACATTATCATTGATTTAAGAAAACTTACTAATTTACTACAATCTGTGATGAACATAGTATTATATACTACAACTTTCATAATGCAATGTTCTCCAATTTATTTAAAAAAAAATAAGAAACTTTGTGTTTGTTTTCATCCGTCAGTCCGTTGTGTGTTCTTTAAATTTGAAATTCTCGCCATATATCACCGAGTCAAGGTCAAATCCCTGTTTATGTATTAATGTTGGTAATGAAGTTAGTTGCGGACAGCACAATTTGACGGCCGCCATAACTGTACGAGTTCTTGGGTTGTGTTTGTCTTCTATACACATGCAAAGCCAGTCAAAATTTCAGTCCCGTGGTGGGTCGTTATTTTCTTGTTAATCTGAGGTTTATCATCATTTATACATAATTAACTATGATTTGTTAAAATGTGGTTTGTTGATATTCGAAATTATCAAAAAAAACATTAGTTCTGATTATAACCTCAAATTATGTCTTTTTCGTCAATCCGCTGGCGTCAGTCCTTTGTCAGGTATCGCGCCAAAAGATTGAATTGTCTCCATAATACTGCTTTTTGTTGTTGTTTTAGAGCACTTTTATCTTAATTGCTACCGTGTATAAGCATTTCTATTTTATATTTCAGTTTAGAATATCATACGGCACACTAAAAGCAATTTGACTAGGGAAGAAGATTAGAAAAAAAAGAGAAGCCGAAAAGGCTCGCTTGGCCAGAATTAAAAGTGCCCCATTAAATTAGCGGAATACAAAGAAAAACAAAAACTTCAGTACTTAAGGAAATAACTAAAATTTTTAATAAAAACCTACTTCAAAACAAAAAACCACTAAAAACCAAAAAATAATAAAATATTAAGTTACGCATATATTTTGATTTGTTGGCTAGTCAAGTCATTAAGCAAATTAATCAACATGCACAAGTCCAATGAAATAAATATTATTTTTTTGCTTTGCAGTGGTACTTATTATTTTAATATTTTTTGTGGTTTTTGTTTTGAAGTCGGTTTTTATTTCTTTATAAAATATTTTAGTTATTTGTATATTTTTAGTGTTGATAGGCATTTCAATGAAGAAAAGTTGGTCCCACAAGGAATATGTTCTTCCCGATGACAATGAAATCGCTAAAGTCAGTTAATGCTGCCGAAGATATTGGTATTTACGTTTATTTTAATTTTATAATTATTTTTAATTGTTACTTAGTGATTTGAATACTTAAAAGACATGTGCCATTATTAAAACTAAGAGATTTGTACTAATTCTTATTAAATTTCATTATAATTCTTAGAAAATTGTGTACTTTATCAGTACTATGTTAGCCTCGTCAGTCCCCTGGCAGTCAAATTCAGAAAATTTTAAATATCTCATAATTTACTTAAAAAAGTGACTGGCCCGATTTGGAACAATATAATCATTAGATTTGTCATCATATGCACCCGAATTTGTTATAATTTGATTTAATTATTATAGTAAACAAAATATCCTCAAAAGTTACCCAACTTTTGTATAATCACCCTTATAGTATATTTATTTATGTATATATTTTTATCTATAGAAGTATATATATATATATATATATATATATATGTATGTATTTATAATAGGTATATGTATATAATTATGTATCATATATTGTGTACATACTAATTATAAATAATTCGTCTATTATTATTTTATTGGAGCTTGTATCCTTTTTTTTTCTAGACTGCCCTCTCATCTTTTCCTTTTTTTTTCTATCCATCCAAAGGTTGTCTGTAAGAAATCGCCTAGAGCGATAAGACCGCCATCTGTACTTTTTTTTTCATTTGTAATATATTTAAGTGTTTATCCTTTATGTGCAGTTAAGAATAAAATAAATAAATAAATAATAATGTATCTACTGTGTAAAAGTTGGAATTAGTATAACATACATCGTTACCATAAGTCTATGGTTACGACCATAAGTCAATAACGACCATAAGTATATGTAGGTACATTCGTATCGTATATAAACTTCGATCATCCGAAGTTTCAAACTTCGTTTCGGATGAATATAGTAGGGCCCCTGTACATTTGGGAGTAATGATAATGGTTCTTACCTAGCTGCCTTAGCGGTAAGATATCCACGTTTCTTGGCCCATCCGTCACATATATCTCTAGGGGACCATGTGTCATCGTTTTCTGGATGGTCGATCCTCAATAACTGTGGTAGATTGATTCTTTCTGCTATGTACCTAAAAAAATTATATGTTTTACTTCTTGGTAGTTGAGAAATTGCATTTTTCTATTCATTATAAGCCCAGAGTCAAGAATTTGTGCCCGATATGGCGATAGGCTCGCCACCTATCACATCGTTTAAAGGTTTTGTTATTATTGACACAACTTCTAAGTAAAACCATATTACTAGACTTAATAAGATAATATACTGGGTTAATTTAAGTATTAATTTTAAAAAAATAATCAAAATCTATCCAGCTGTTTTAAAATCCTTATTATATAGGAAATATACATACAAACATTTTTATATAAAGAAATTTAAAATCGGTCAAGCCGCTCAAAAAATATAGTTAAAAATCACTGAGATATTATACTAGAGCGGACATCGGGAACAAAATCTCTGCGTATTGTGCGTGCACACGTACACAGTGAAGCGAGAGAGAAGATAATGTTACTGCGTAGGTGTGACAGAGACAGAAACAGAAGGAGCGGTACGGTACTGTTCATTTTGTTACAAACATTTTGTTTGTAGTGCCCCCACTAGTATACTATCTCAATGTTAAATTCTAGATTTTTACCTGATAGCAGTATACGGTTCTCTCAACTGCGCTATGGGATAGGATCCCATTAATATTTGTATGGGACGAGGCACCTTAGACGGGAAAACCAGCCCGGGACAGTCGCATAGACGAACCTGGGAAAAAAACATGTATTATGAAGTTACTAGTGAAGATTTAGATTTAAATTATATTCATAATTTTTATTGCTCAAAAATGCCACAAGCATTTTTTAACTCAGGATGATAAAAAAAGAGCAAAAAATTAGTAAAATTGCATTATTTGATACGTAATATTCTCGTAAAGATTATTAATACCAACCTGCTGTGTCAAATAAATAGTC
Organism: Hyles euphorbiae; assembly: GCA_023078785.2. NCBI lineage: Eukaryota > Metazoa > Arthropoda > Insecta > Lepidoptera > Sphingidae > Hyles > Hyles euphorbiae. The sequence goes on along the minus strand of CM041054.1, from coordinate 1,737,507 downwards.
TGAAAGTGTTTCGTATGTCCCGGCGTTTTGGACACGGAAACTATCTTCCGGCCCATAATGGCGTTCATCAGCGACGACTTGCCCACGTTGGGTTGTCCCACGCATCCTATAGTGAGCACGCCGCTCTTGTACCTCTCGTGAGCGTAGAAACTTGTGTCCGCCTTCTCGATTATTGTTTCGCCTGAAAACAATAATCCTTCCTATAATCCTGGGTCCTTCCGCCGTAGTGTGAAGAGGCATCTTAGCAGGCCGGCATAATTGTATCTATTGGCATGGGACTGCCGTCTGATGCCAATGGACTCTCTCTGCGCTTACCATCAGGTGCAATGTGGCCAATATGCCGGGCCAGAATAAAAAAAAAATAAAAACAATCGGTTTAGAAAAGAAGGGGTTATTTTAGAAAAAAAAAATATTTGAAACAATTAAACATTTTTTTAAATCTAATATCTATAGGGGAAAAAAAGAAAAAGAAATCAATATATTATTTGTTGATTATTGCTTCAATGGGTAGAAATGTGGCTTTTTGGATTATAGGCAAAAATTTCAAAAATATGTAACGGTAATGAATATGTAGCTTTGGAATTTTGTTAAATAATTAAATGATTGACGACCTCGACCAATTTAGCAGCACTTGGATGGCATCAGAAACTAATAGGGATAAGTGGAAAGAGTTGAGGGAGACCTTTGCCCAGCAGTGGGACAGAATATTTTAATGAAAAAAATAATTATATGTACCAGAAATACTAACCAACTTCAGGCTCCTCATCATCATCAAATTCAACATTAGTTTCCTCCTTGATCTTCTTCTCCCAGGATCCAAGGTCCACTTCTCCCTGAACGATGTCCTTGCAAGCTTCTAGCAGTTGCATGGCACCCTCCGCGCACATCCTCTGCCTACCCTTGCGACGACGGACTTGAAGACCTGCGAATTAACGTATATAATTAAATTATAGTTTAAGAAACAAATTATTTATTAAATATTGTGATATTGGATTATTCTTATCATTATCAGCCCAGAGTCAGGAATTTGTGACCGATATGGATAGGCTCGCCACCTATCACATTGTGGGACGGAACATACAAGGCGAAATGTGTAATAGTTTTATTTCAACGAAATGTGAGTGTTTTTTTAAACTATACATGCATAAACTCACGCCTTTTTCCCAAAAGGGGTAGGCAGAGGTGCCAGGACACCCACATTTCGCCTTGTATGTTCCGTCCCACGATGTGATAGGTGGCGAGCCTATCCATATCGGGCACAAATTCCTGACTCTGGGCTGATAATGTATAGAAAAATCCAAAATCACTTTGCCCAACCCGGGATTCGAACCTGAGCTTTGTAACCGTACCGTAGTACAACTACGCCACCGAGGCAGTATATGTTTGATCGAAGATACTAAAGAAGAATGCCCATTTTACTATGAAAGCGAGTTGTTGTGCTACTAATGTCATTACCATGACCATCATTACCATGAACGTCATTACCGTTAACGTCATAACCTGAAAATAACTGAAACTAGCTACATACATACCAGCCTTATCACTAGTAGCGCCTCTCAGATTATATCCGGGACAGGAGGTGAAGTAGACCACTCTTAACCCTGGGCAAGTCCTGATGAAATACTCCTTCCATCCAGCAACCACGGAGGCTGGTACCAGGTCTATCTTGTTGAGAACTAGGATCATACTCTTGTTTTGGGATATAACGTACTCGTAGAGAGATGGAGGGAACATCATGCCCTGGAACGAATTATTAGAAAATATTTATTTATTTTTTTATTTCTTTTTATATATATTTTTTCATTATTATTTATTTTTTATTGCAATGAATGGCGAGACGAGCACGCCGTTCGCCTGATGGTAAGCGATACGACCGCTCATAAACAGTAGCAGAACCAAACAACACCTTGAATTACAAAGCAATAGCATTCCACTGCGCTCGCCATCCTGAGACATAAGATGTAAAGTCTCAATATGACCAGTAGTTACTCTGGCTACAATGAAGATGTTAATTTACACTGCTGTTTGGCGATGAAATACACATTGCATACATACCCAGGCGGCCTCTCACATATGAGAGTAAACAAGTTGTAACTTTTCTAAAAAGTATCAATTGTAATTGAGCCTAAACTGTAAGTTCATTCGGTCTTTTAAGTTATATAGTCAATTTCTTAATTCTAATGTTTTAATTCTGTATGTGGTAGCTTTTAATTGGCATCTAGATATTCAGGGTATTGTGAACATTTAAAATTAGCTGTAAGCTTCCCAAATATAATAAAATAAATAAATAAGTAATAGTGGCCTAAAGGAGAATTCGCATTTTACTGTTAAATTTAATATTAGTGCGATGCTTTTTGTGCCTCATTGAAACCTACTTTTTTGTGAAGGGAAAAACATATATTTTCAATAAACATAAACACAATTGCGACCTAGGCCCGGAGTTCTTGGAGAAATTAACTTGAAGTCCAATAAAAAAAATGTAAAATGTGATAATCATTACTATATTTTACAAAAATCTGTTCCCCGGGATAAAACAGGATAATGTTTAAGGACAAACCATAAAAATGCTATAATTAATTTAAGCAGTGTCGGTATCTACGATATTCGCATACGCATACGCATTCTCCTGTGTTCTTTCTATCTTATTTCTATACTAGCCCGGCCCAGCTTCGCCCGGGTACAAATAGATTTCCGTACAATAATATCTACGTATTATACATATAAACCTTCCTCTTGAATCACACTATCTATTAAAAAAAACCGCATCAAAATCCGTTGCGTAGTTTTAAAGATTTAAGCATACAAAGGGACATAGGGACAGAGAAAGCGACTTTGTTTTATACTATATAGTGATAGATATCTTACATTATTTATACTTACAGCGTATCTAACATCCACAATGAGTAGTAATATATCGCACATCTCCAAAACTCTCCACAATTGTCGCCATGTTTCCAAATTCAACTCGAAATATGACATGTCTTTCCAATGTTCCGATGCTTGGATCTCATCTATGTATGTCTGTAATAGTAATAAGAATTATTGCTATTTCAAATTAGCATCACCATCTTGCTATTTTTAAGCTTTAGCATGCTATGTATTTCTGCTATTGCTAATTTTTATTTATTTATTAGTTTTATTTATCGTCATATCATGCATAAATCCCTGACTCCGAAGATAATGAAGTTAAAGTACAATATCACTTTGCCCGACCCGGGATTCGAACCCAAGAACTAAGCTTTGCAATACACATTGCATTGTTATTTTGATATCGACGGTGAAGAACCAATACCTCCTATCTGAAATTTTATGAGAAATTACCTTCTTTATTGTTTTAATTGTAAAGGTGTATTAAGCCGATGTTTTTGTGAAATCTACTAAGTGTATTTTACCATACATTCGCATTGTTACTATTCCCCACTAATAAATATATTTACTACTCATTAATGAAACAAAAAATTAAACTTTTCTTTTCAGTTTGTGTAAATTTATGACTTTCAGTTAGGAGCTATTGGCACTTCGCCGTCAATATATATTTTTTTATGTTCTTGTGTTTTGTAACTTCACTTACCGACCTTGCTGAAGACCAGTTACTTTTATTATCAGCACATGCTGCACTGTTATATTAGTAATAATTTCTTACAGCTGTAAACCATTGCTTGTAACAAATGTTTCTTTCTTTAATTTAGCATAATATAAGCTCATACCCTGAAATACTTCTGTTCCTGAGCATCCAGTTGCGCAGGAGTCATGTTGAAGTCCCATGGAGGTCGTTTAGGGAACGACAAGTCTTGGGGGAAGAAATCTGACGGGTCGACTTCCATTTCCTTCTCTGGAACGGGTTCTAGGGCTTTTCTGGAAAAGATGGGTAATGTTGTGAATATATTGTGTTGTAGATGTAAATTACCGACCTGTTTCAAAAGATGTGGCTGCCAAAATTTTTATGGTGGTCGCGGATTCAAATACCAGGGCACATGTATGACTTTTCGATAGGTACCACCATAATGTCTATTTCGACCGCCTAAGAGCCCTTTCACACGGCCACCTTCCGTTTTTTGCAGGTACAGTTTTTTGAAGCATATGCACTACTAAACAGGATCCTGCAAAAAACTGTACTTGAAAAAAACGGAAGGTTGCCATTTGAAAGGGGTGTAATATCAGTGTAAGCACACTATTGTGTTCCGGTTTGCAGGATAGGACAGGACTTAAGATCTTGTGTCTCAGGATGGCGAGCGCATTTGAATACCAAGCATTTCTTTATAATTCAAGGTGTTGCTTGATTTTGCTTTCCATGAGCAAAGCACTGTTTTGCAGGAGAAATAGACATTGCGGTGGTACCTACCCAGATGGCGTCTCACATATGAGAGACCACCAGTAGTGTTTCTATAAAGTGAACTACCATACACTGAAATTTAAAGCTAGACAAACTACTGCCTTGCATGTGTATTACCATTCGATATTCCACCAACGGGGTACTGCTACTGCCATCTTTGAAGATACAGCGAGAATTTATTCAAGGAACTATTAAATGAATAATTAATTGAAATGAAATGTATTTATTGGTCATGTAGGCAATTAAACAGCTCTTATGACAAGTCAATACACGCAGCACTTAATCTCTATATACAAAATATTTTCTATACTTTTAGTATTATTTATATTAATTTCTTACTTGAATTTATTTATAATTTGTTTTTCAAAGAAATACATAATTTACGTTAATGAAATTAAATTAAATTTACTAGTGGACCATGAGTATTATTAAAACGGTGTGTAGCGGTTTATTGTTACCATCGGATCTAACACAACCTTCCTGAGAAGATCCGCCGAAACAAACTCATACATGTGCGTTACCATTAGATATTCCACCAAAGGGGTACTGCTACTGCCATCTTTGGAGATACATCTTTATAGATAAATGAATATTGAATTACTCACAAAGCCTCTTCCTTCTTCATGTTGAGTTCAGCATCACTCTCTCGGTAGAACTTGAGAGCGTATCTGTTTGTATCGCCCCTGCCGCCGCGACCACGCCCGGGCTGGTAGTTCATTGACAAAACGTCATAAGCGCTCTCACCAGTTGATGCTGGAACAAAATAATAAAAATACAATTCTGTATCTGCATCAGTATACGTCCCACTGCAGAGCACGGGCCTACTCTACAATCAAGAATACGAGAGTGGTTAGGCCATATAGTTTATATACAATAACAATAAAATTGTACACAAATATTTGTTTAGGGTCTGGGTGTTTGTGAGAGCGAAGTCTCTTGTAGTTCCATTTATTTGTGTACAATAAAGATTAAGATTATGGCTATACTTACTTGTGGTAAGAAGCGTTTTGTTCATCTTCTTTGATTGCAGTTGCTGCTTCTTCGCCTTGCCACTGAAGGGCGTCTTGCGCCGCGCTTGTGGCATATTGACGGTTTAACTATGAAAGAATATTTAGAAATAAATAATTAATTTAAAAAATTACCTAAGTGTATTAAAAATGGCCCTATACTGATTTATTTATTTATACATACATACATAAATTCACGCTTGTTTCCCAGAAGGGGTAGGCAGAGGCGCCAAGACACCCACATTTCGCCTTGTATGTTTGGTGGCGAGCCATATCGGGCAGAAATTCCTGACTCTGGGCTGATAATGAATAGAAATATTTCATATCACTTTGCCCAACCCGGGATTCGAACCAGAAACCTCAGCTTTGTAACCATACCCTAATACAACTACGCCACCAAGGCAGTTATTTATTTATTTTAATAAATTATTCCGTATATGTCCATTTTTGATACGCTTAGGTAATTTATTGCACATCAATGGGTTTTTAACCATTTCAATTATTCTAAAAAAACTATAACTATGTTCCGCTTCTAATAAAATTCTATTTACTTTATTACATTAAAGAAAACGCGTTAATGGTATCTACATAATATCCTTAAATAGGAAAATTACGTGTAATTATCTACAGTTATTATTAACAGTAAACGTAATGATCTTATTACTTGCTACAAAAAACCGGTTTGATACCACATGTGAAGACCGGCAAATGCGAAAAAACGAGGTATTTCAATTGACTCACCTCCTGAATGTGATACCAAGGCCTTCAGTGACTAATACAGGTGTTTTTAGCAGCTTATTATACAATAATTACATTAAAACATGCAAAAATCAGAGATAAACATTGACACCGCATGCTGAATTTACATCGCGGCCATTTTACAAAGGAATTTGGTAATGGAAATGAAATGTTTTTTACCTGGGTACAAACGACGATGATATTATTCTATAAATACCGTTGTTTAGAAGGAATATTTAATTATTTCCAGAATTTTTAAGACTTGCGGAAGCCGGAATACGGATTAAAAATATGATGTCCGTCATCCGTGAGTACCGTTCCAAGAACCGTGTATGACCGTGTAGTTCTGTAGTTTCACATGCTATGGTTATCTCATTCTAACAAAGTTAGTACGAAAGGGAAAGACTGCGCTATCAAGGTGAACTTTATGCTGAAAATATTAGATTGTAATGTTTTGTTGTTCTTACTGTCAAAATAGGTGTTTAAAAAGGGCAACTTTCCATTTTTTTTTATTTTATCTTTAATAATTTTAAATAAAAATATTTGATTTCTTTTATTATTATTAAAAAAATACTTTTGGTAATTTAATTTGGGTTGAAAATAATATTTAAATTACAATAAATTACATCCAATACCAATTGTAGAGCCTTACAATATTTTTACACAAACCTTATAAGAAAACTTGATGGTGACTAATCGTGACAATTTAAAACACCCAATTTCATAACCTACAAAACTTGACATTTCATCAAACAAACTCGAAGTGAGACAAAACAAATCCTAAAAACTTTGTTAAAACGTAATTATATTCTCAAATATTACTAAATTCGTGCAAAATGCTGCCCTTATCATTACTACGAACAGCGCAAAACCACCCAATGTTAGTGGAGTTAAAAAATGGCGAAACCTACAACGGACATTTAGTTAGTTGCGATAACTGGATGAATATTAATTTACGTGAGGTCATTTGCACATCAAGAGACGGAGACAAGTTCTGGAGGATGCCAGAGTGCTACATCCGCGGGTCTACCATCAAATACCTTAGAATTCCGGATGAAGTTATCGACATGGTTAAAGAGGAGATTCAAGTCAAATCTAGAGGCCGTAGCGATCCTTCTAAAGGTCGTGGCGGGCAGAATATGAGGACAGGACGCGGAGGAAGCAGGGGCGCCTTCGGAAACCGCGGCAGACCTGCCCCCCTAGCAAGGGGAGGGGGCAATCCGCGACCACAAAATAAAAACAAAAAATAGTTGGTTTAAGTGTATATTTTAATAAATTAAGTGGTTTTTTGATAAGGATAGTATGTTTTTTATTTGCAGTTTAATCTTAATATACCCACAGTCCAGATACTAACAAACAAGTCACATTGTTATTCTTGTGAGTCCAAGTACCCCAAAGGTGTCACATTTATACAGCTGATTTTGTGGGTATTATTAATTTTATTTTAATTAAAATTTGATGTTGATGTTAATTATATAAAATTTAAATACAGATAGTCCACTGCCGAACTTAAGCCTCCCATAAGGAATTTCATAATATGTGGTAAGCGGTCTGTATTTCATTACTTCCTGCAACATATTTATCCACCGTAAAGCTATTGGCTATCTATAATGTATCTTTCTCTCTCTGGTCATTCACTCATGTATGAACAATATGGTCAGCATCAGGGCTATATCTGTCACCACTAGAGTTTGTCCAGCAGGTCTCACGGATGTGCAGAACTTTGCCGACTTGGAGTATGCAAGCATGATCATTTGCCTTTAATGCTTCCCACCACAATCAACCTTTTCAAATTATCACCTCTGCGCACTCTGTGGCCAAAATACGAAAATATCTGTTGTGGCATAATATGCTGGCCAAGCGAGTTTTAAAACAATTGGTTGCATGTTTAAACAAGACATCTATGTCCCATTTAAGACAGTAAACCCACATGCCATTAAAATTATAGATTTGTTTACCTACTTTATTTATGCAAACTGATTTATTGAGAAAATATTTGCAATTACCTATCCTGTTTGTAAAGAATAAAATGACCCATAATTTTCTTTTTATTATACTGAAAGAAAGATGATAATAATGACGGAGACTTATACTTGGCAGTGGGTGGAAATTAGATTTAAAAAGTTACTGGTGGTAGGTCTCTCATATGTGAGAAGCTCCCTGGGTAGGTACCACCGCAATGTCTATTTCTCCCACCAAACAGCAGTTTAAATGTACTGTTGTGTTTCGGATTAAAGGACATTGTAGCCAGAATAACTACTGGACATATTGGAGAATTACGGCCGATGCCAATAATTAATCGAAAAAAATAGATTGAAGTCAATCTGGATTGTTTTCTACTTTTCGATTGGTCTCTTGTTATATTGCCATAGTTTTTTCACTACTGAGTTTGATTATTGGCAATATAGTATCAGAAAAAAGATTGAGCTGTCAATCTAAAACGGCAAATTTTGGATTGGGTTTGTTTATTGGCAGCGGCTGTTAACATCTTATGTCTCAGGATGGCGAACGCAGTGGAATACCAAGCATTGCTTTGTAAGTCATGGTGTTTTCGTTCTGCTACTGCTTACGAGCGGTCGTATCGCTTACCATCAGGCGAACTGCATGCACGTCTCGCAATTCAATGTGATAAAAAGAAATGCAAACATAAGGCATTATTTGAGATAATTTTAGTATTTTTTTTTAGTTCCTTACGCCACACGCTATTTGAATACAGATGTACCTATATGTCATCTATATTAAATTATATACCTACTTGACCAATTGAGTCTTTTTCGCGTGGTTAGTTGCGCTGGCATCTATACAACTGTTATTGTAACGAAAAGCCACAGGTTCGATAAAATGTTATAGTGACTCATAAATAATTGTTTCAAGTACAGTGTGAAAGACAAATGTTGCGTAGTTTGTGATACAAGTTTATAATTTGGATTAAAACATTGAGGTCTCGGGTTCGAATCCCGGGTCGGGTAGTGTTATTGAATTTTTCTATTGAATAATTGGTGTCCGATATGGCGATAGCCTCGCCTTCTGCGGGAAAGGCGTGAGTTTATGTACGTAATAATACATGACATAAATAAATAATAAATAACACCTAACAGACACATACATAGCCCTGACCGCACACTAAGATCGAGTCTTGTGTCGTGGGTATCAGGAACTACGAGAGACTTTTCGGTCTCACAAACACCCAGACCCGAAAGAAATATTTGTGGGCCGCACAAACATTTCTCTCGGTGCGGTTAGACCATAGTAATTAAGGATACGTTTTGATAAATACAATAAAGAGTCAAATACCCTAATAGGTACCGAATGTCTTCTTTGGAAAATAAATTCAAAAGTCTTTTAAAAGGGTCATACATTCGATAAGAGCTTTGCAAACGGTATATTAAAAAGGCTGTACACATAATTAAAACAGTACGAGAAATAATGAATTGCTGACGAGACTGGAGTCAAATAAAAACGTGGGAATTAACTGAATACCGCTGTTTAAGACTCAATTGTCTCATACCATATTATTTTGTCTGTACTATTAACATCAAAACACACAAATGAAGTACTTACCTATTACAAATGAGTCATTACTTTTAAATATATATTTTTAAACAATAAATGGCTAAACATGCCTTTCGCCCACAGATCACTTCCAATAGATACCGCATTACGATAGTTTTGTTTTGAATCGAAAACGCCAACGAAGGGAACGGCGCGGGGGGTGGGCGGGTTGCAGCGCGGTCACGTGGACTTCACTGGAGAGATGAGGCATAAGTCGATAAATAAAAAATGTATCGATAGTTCGATTTGCCAGTAAGTTCATGTGTTATGATCGCTTCTATAACTTAATTACCAACCTGTTAAATGTTTGATAATATTAGGTGTACAAATAAGTTTTAAGGGATTTTTTTTAAATTTTGATTTTTTATTGAGAAAAACTGGTACAATGTATATCATTCAAAATATTGCCCGTCGCTTTCTATTACCTTTGCCCATATTTCAAGCAGCATAGGGATACCGCATTTAAAAAAAATCCTCATCTTTTGAGGCGATCCAAAAATCTAGCCAATTTTTCAAATCTTCGTAAGAAGGGAAGTGCTGCTCAGACAGCACATGAACAATTGACCGAAACAAGTGGTAGTCCGAAGAAGCAATGTCTGGTGAATACAGCGGGGGACATCCCAGTTCAGCGCCTCCAAAGTTTCCTTGACAACTTTAGCAACATGTGGCCGAGCGTTGTCGTGCTGAAAGATCACATTGTCATGTCTTTTGGCATATTGGGGGCGTTTAAGCTTTAATGTTCGACTCAATTGCATCAATAGCAATTGTTTGTTGAGTTACTCCCAAGCTTTCAGCCAGTTTCTCTTGAATTTGGCATGAATCTTGATCCAGTAATGCTTCTAACTCAGCGTCTTCGAACTTTACAACATAACCACTTTTAAAACGCCGGAGTCAATACTCGCATGTTTTTATTGATGGAGCATGCTCTCCATATGCTTCACATAGCAATTGATGCTCTTCAGCTGCAGTTTCCTTCAAGTTGAAGCAAAAAAGCAGAGCTTACCGCAAATGTTGTTTAGTTGGCATAATAGTTGACATAGTTCGAGCCACAAAAATGCGTGTCGTTTACACTTCAATGAAATAAAACGTACTATGATAGGAAACTGGTTACGTTTTAACATAATACGCAAGTCTCAAGATAGTCCGATGCGATATAGTAGGTACTAATTATGCCATCTTTTGTAAACCCTCAAAACTTATTTGTACACCTAATATTATTTCACCGGCCTGATCTAATAAATTATACCAACCGGCAACCGCCAACTACGAATAAAATAGGATTAAGATTTATACTTTAGTATGTAACGGTTTTATTTCTATCATTCACTGTGTATTTTTGTATACTATAATGGCGAAATACCCAAATTAAGTGTTGATATAAAAGATCAGATAAAAATATGAAATAGTAAATAACTAAACCTCACGCCCTAAAGGGCTACAATAACTTATTCCGTTTCTTGAATTCTGACGGCGGCTGTAGTAAATGTAATATCGACAAGTGACGTTGACGAACTATGAATGTTTTTGAGACGATATATACATCATCATCATCATCATATCAGCCACAGGAAGTCCACTGCTGAACATAGGCCTCCCCCAAGGATCTCCACAATGACCTGTTGGAAGCGGCGATATATACAACGTATGTTAAAATTAGTGCAATAGCTTGTGCTACTGATTCTCAATAAACTTAGTATACTAAAACTTATGATAAATACCCTCCCATTATATTTGAAACGTATACAACTAGAGGGAAAAAAGGAAATTTAATTACGCCAAAGATAAATAAAAAAATATTGTAAAAGTACCTTGGTAACAAATTTAACTATTTCAAATTACATAAAATAACGTAATTATGGTAATTTGCAATTTTTATTTAAATCAATATATATTTTGTGACATTGTCATTTAATAAAATTAATTTACATTGTTGTTTTACAATATCGATATTTCTGGGAATTATATTATAAACATGCGTCAAACACTAGAAGAACGCGTGATTTCGCCAAAAAAAGATGGCTTATTACGGTTATTGCTATGCGAAAAAGAGACGGCTGATTCTACATCCGAACTCGACTGTTTGACATTGATAGTTTAACCAGTATAAATTGAGCTCGCTCGGGACCAAATTAATTTAAAGAATATTAGTTATCGATGAAAACTTATTGCGTTTTTTTAGATACTTTATTGTTTTGAGTTTTTTGCACACCATTTTATTGAATAAATCATTATTAACTGTAATATTATGTTCCCAAAATGTAATTTTCGCTAACGTGCGACGACATGTGCGGGTCCACTACTTGGACGACACTGATACGCGACATTTGGCATCGGTTTATATCTATCTGATATCTTAAATGTGTTGGGCGCAACCGCTGCCTTGCATTAGGTATCTATTGGGAGTGATCTGTGCTTTCGCCTTATGGTAAGCGATATGACTGCTTATGCACAGTAGCAAAACCAAACAGCAACTTAAATTACAAAGCAATGCTTGGCATTCCACTACACTCGCCATCCTGAAACATAGGATGTTAAGTCTCAATATATTCTAGTTCCGTGGTTCCTAACCTGGGGGTAATAACCACCGTGGGGGTAAAACTTGTATGTTGCGGGGGTAACAATGAGCTGGTTATCGTCTTAAGTGAAACAAAACCTAATATTACCAAACTTGGAAAAAACATACATAGACAAACAAGCAAGATAAATAACACCCAAACACAAGTATTCATCATACCAATGTATGCCTAAAACTTTTAACTGATAATTGTAAAATCACTCCTAAGTTATTTTATTTTTAGTTATTATTCATTATTATTTAGTTATTATGAATTATTGTTTATGTGCAATTGTTTTAAGTTTAATAAAGTCTACGTATAAGTATTAACACGTGTTGTTTGAGATCATCCTTGGGAGGAGGGGTAAAATCAGTCACCCTTAGATCATAGGGGTAACGGATCTAAAAAGGTTAGGAACCACGGTTCTAGTTACTCTGGCACATACACTGCTGTTTGTCGGTTTGTCGGGACAATAAACACTGTAATGTTATCTACCCAGGCAGCCGCTCACATATGAGAGACCGGTGATAGCATGAATATAAAATGGCATTACTGGGGCCCCACTATATAAATCCGAAATTCGATTCTTCGTGACGTTTTTCGTTTCGAAACCTACTCTGTAACACGAAATTCGAATTTTCGGATCGAAGAATGAATACGATAATGATGAAGATGAATACGAGATCGAATCAAAAATGAGGAGATCCGTAGGAGAGCTAAAATAACCGACATAGCCCAGGGGATTAGCAAGTTGAAATGGCAATGGGCGGGGCACATAGCGCGGAGAACTGATGGCCGATGGGGTCGGAAAGTTTTCGAATGGAGGCCACACGTAGCGGAAAGCGCAACGTAGGACGTCCACCCACAAGGTGGTCAGAGGACCTGGTAAAGGTCGTGGGACGTCGCTGGATGCAGGCTGCCTCCAACAGGTCACTGTGGAGATCATTGGGGGAGGCCTATGTTCAGCAGTGGACTTCCTTTGGCTGATGGATGGATGGATTATTGATAGTGACAGGTCGACGTGGGGATCCTTCGGGGAGGCCTTTGTTCAGCAGTGGACTTCCTGTAGCTGAGATGATGATGATGAGGATGATGATGATGATGATGATGATGATGATGATGATAAGATGATTGATAGTCAATGACCACAAACTATGAAGGTGAAGGAAAACATCGTGAGGAAACCTGTATACCATAGCGATTTATAAGAATTTCTATGGTATGTTAAGTCTGCCAACCCGCATTAGGCCAGCATGGTGGACTATATGGACCAACCTCTCGATTGAGGCGTCGGAGACCCGTGCCCTACAGTGGGACGTCTATGGGCCGTATACGAGTATATTAGGTATTACACTTACCTAAACATTAGAGTAAAGAAAAACAAAAAAAACAGTATTTTTTATTCATTTGACAATCCAACCTATCAGCCAAAGTCCACTGCTGAACATAGGCCTCCCCCAATTGAATTCCACAGTGACCTGTTGGAGGCAGCCTGCATCCAGCGACGTCCCGCGACCTTTACCAGGTCGTCTGACCACCTTGTGGGTGGACGTCCTACGCTGCGCTTTCCGCAACGTAGCCTCAATTCGAGAACTTTTTGGCCCCATCAGCCATCAGTTCTCCGAGCTAATCATTTGTGAAATTAATTAAAAAAAAACATTAAATTAATATGAGATTCTTGGGTAGGTACTAACATCTAAAATCCCCAATTTGATGTAAATCACAAAACAAAGTGATTAAACTACCGATTTCCAAGGTTAACAACCCTTTAAAAGGTTATACAACCTTCACCTTTATAAAAAATATTAACTTCTTCGAATATTGTTCAGACAATTAAAAAACGATGCGTCGCGTCGGCTTAAAATATTTTTTTAACAAAAGGTTTAACATGATTTCTTATTAAAAAAAATGACTGATGTTTTGGCGGGAATTCTTGTGAATTATCTTTATTTATTTGAACACTAACGGAAATATTTTCTTTATTAAATCACTACGAGTATATATAATATCATGTATATGGCCTAGCCACTCTCAATCGTATATCTCAAATCTCAATCGTACTCTCGATTGTAGAGGAGGCCCGTGCCCTGCAGTGGGACGTATATGGGCTGATACAGATACAGATATATAATATAGAGGCAGCACAGGTAGTTCAATAAAGTAGATAAAAATAGGCTTTTTATTAACATTTTTGAATTCGTGCATGTTGGAAAACCTGTCAAATATCAGCCAATAGGAGGGCAGAAAAAGGTGGCCCGACACCACCAATTTTATTCACTTTTTTGAAGTACCAGCGGTCCCTCTATATTATAAATGCCCTAAGATATTATAAATATTCTAAGGTTACGTTATATTGCCTGCGTATTTAATGAACGGAGTATAATATATAACAGCATGACACGCATTCGGATGCGAAAAGACCGTAGACAAACTATATTTTAAATTTTAAATAACGGAATGTTCAGACAATAATAAAGCGATTATAGAAGCCTAAATATTGGATAGCGGTACCTAATTGTGTTTTAATTGTCAGATTGATAGACTAGACTTCACTGCGTTAATATTAGGTGTATTTAGGCCAATGTAAAAAGAAAAAAGTGCGTGGTGGCCTCTTGTTAACGGAATAGTTATGCTAACATACATATTTTTTATTGCAATGAATGGCGAGACGAGCATGCCGTTCGTCTGATGGTGAGCGATACGACCGCTCATGAACAGTAGCAAAACCAAGCAACAAAGCAATGCTTTGCATTACACTGCGCTCGCCATACTGAGACATAAGATGTTGAGTCTCAATATGTCCAGTAGTTACTCTGGCAAACTTTTCCAAATCATGTGTTTTGATAGTCAATCACCACGCACTTAAAGAAACATATCGTGAGGAAACCTGCATACCATAGCGATTTGTAAGAATCTATGGCATGTAAGTCCGCCTTGCACTAAGCCAGCGTGATGAACTGTACTAACCACTCTCAATCGTACTCTCGATTGTAGAGGAGGCCCGTGCCCTGCAGTGGGACGTGTATGGGCTGATACTGATCCTTCGTAGGAAACAATCACATCTATACATATAAATAAAATTGAAGTGTCTGTTTGTAAAGTGAAAAAAAAAAAAAAATCTAACTACATATCGCTATATACACGATACCTATAACGAAAATGACCTTAGATTTTTTTTTGTCTGTCTGTTTGTTCCGGCTAATCTCTGAAATAGCTGCACCGATTTTGACGGGACTTTTATTGTCAGGTAGCTGATATAATAAGGAGTAACTTAGGCTACATTTATTTTAGAAAAAATCTTTTACTTTAGAAAAATAAAGTTTTTGTTAAATTCCACGCGGACGAAGTCGCGGGTACAGCTAGTATATAATAAAAGTACATAAATAAACTCCACGCCTCTTTCCCAGAAGGGGTAGGCAGATGTGTTCCACCTACGTTATGCTTATTGGGGGGTTTCTATGTTCTCCGAAAGGACGAAGAATGTACAAACATCGCACATAAAACTGTAAGAATACGTTTTTTTTATTGGTGTGAATGGAGAGACGAGCATGCCGTTCGCCTGATGGTAAGCGATACGACCGTTCATAAACAGTAGCAAAACCAAACAACACCTTGAATTACAAAGCAATGCTTGGCATTCCACTGCGCTCGCCATCCTGAGACATAAGATGTTTAGTCTCAATATGTCCAGCAGTTACTCTGGCTACAATGTCCTTCAATCCGAAACACAACAGTGCATTTAAACTGCTGTTTGATGGGAGAAATAGACATTGCGGTGGTACCCACCCAGGCAGCCTCTCACATATGAGAGACCTACCACCAGTAAAGTAATATGTCTAAAATACATTACATAATGTTCGAATCCTTTTCATTTCATAATAATGAGTATTGATTTGATTCGAATTTCGCGTGGAATATAGAGTAATCACTGATCCCCCTGTGTTCTCATGATGTGATAGGGGGCGAGCCTAACGCCATATACAAATTCCTGACTCTAGACTGATAATAATAATAAATAACACTCAACAGTCACATACATAGTCCTGACCACATACTAAGATCGAGTCTTGAGTGGTGTATCAGAAACTACGAGAGACTTTTCGGTCTCACAAACACCCAGACCACGAAGAAATATTTGTGGGTCGCACAAACATTTGTCTCGGTGCGGGGATCGAATCCGCGGCCTTTCGTTTTACAAGCGTCTTACTAACTGCTCCACAATGGCTGTGTGTGAATAAAAATACATACATCACGTCTTTTTCCCAGAAGGGGTAGGCAGATGTGTCTCACCTACGTTTCGACTCGTGTATTCGACGATGTGATAGGTGGCGAGCCTATCGCCATATATGTAACAAATTCCTGACTCCAGACTAATAATGAATAGAAATATATTGATGTTAAAACGTATTTTGCGTGTTTACAAGAAAGCGTGGATAATTTATGTCTCCGATTGTGTGTAATTCTTAGTATGAATCAGGAAGAAACCTTTACAATGATATGTGTACTTATGTTGAATTAAATGGGGGACACGCGATGAGAGGAGGGCGATTTTATGCACAATTATTAAATAAACAAAATCATATAAATAATAGTTTAAAAAACTTAAAATACACGCATTAATAAAAGACTCAACTAAAAAAGTAAAAATAATAGATAATGACTTTAAGATTAGAAAATAGAGTGAAATATATTAATTTTATTGTTAAAAAGCTAGGGTGCTTGAGGATAAGTAAAGGTTGTAAGCACCCCACGCTTTGTAACAATAAAATGAATATATTTTATTTTTGAATATTTTTTAAATTATTACATATTAGTTTCACAAACCACATACACAAAAAAAGCAACATCAATAGAAATGTTTCTAAAAAATAACAAACATTTTTGTCGATGTGAACACCTCTTGCGTTAATGTGTACTTACGTATTTCTTATAAAAACACAAAATTACGTTAATTCATTTAAGTATGCAGGTAGCTTCCAACAGCTTACAGCGGGAAATATACATATTAAGTAAAAATTTTGCAAAAAAAAAACATGTCAATTTTCTTTATGATGTTTAAATATCACCGTGTTTATGTTATAATTCCAAAGTTTTTGCTTAAATAATAATTTAAACTCTTGCGTACCATAGCGTCCTTAAAAATAAAAGGATATACATTAAGATTTTAGGAAAATCTATGTATTTACCACTCAAATACGGCGACATAAAAAAAAGTGACCTCTCACATGTTTTTCTTTTAACCCGCTCCGTTTATAGCCCCGCCCCGCTACCACCTATGCCTTGCGACAAATAACTGTGACGTCGCGGCGCCGCGCACGCCGCAAACTTCTCATTAATGACACCCTGTTTGTCAGGGTTGGCACGCGCGAGATTATTATACATTGGAACCGACTTCACGAAAGGAGGTTTTGTTTCGAGTGGTATTGATTACTGCGAATTTGTCAAAAATCACGTGGAAGACTCAAATGCAGGTGGGGAAACGAATTGGATTCATATTTGAAAGATTGGTCCTATTAAGCCCTTAACAGAAATAAACAAATTACACCCGACAATCACATACATAGTCCTGACTCCACATTAACATGGAGTCTTGTGTCGTGGATATCAGGAACTACGAGAGACTATTCGGTTTCACAAAAACCCAGACCCGAAAGAAATATTTGTGGGCCGCACAAACATTTCTCTCGGTGCGGGGATCGAACCCGGGACCTCTCGTTTCACAATTGGCGTCTAACCAAGTTATATTAGAGGCTGTCAAAAAATTCATTGTTAATAGTTCTCAGCAAATTACTGGTGGTAGGTCTCGTATATTTGAGAGGCCGACTGGGTACCTACCACCGTAATATCTATTTCTCCGTTTATCCGTTCAGGGAAAAAGACGTGATGATTTATCCCGCCAAACAGAAGTTTAAATGCCCTGTTGTGTTTCGGATTGAAGGAAATTGTAGACAGAGTAACTAATGGACATATTGAGACTCAACATTTTATATCTCAGGAGGGGTTGCACAGTGGAATGCCATGCATTGCTTTTAATTCAAGGTGTTGTTTGATTTTGCTACTGTTTATGAGCTGTCGTATCACTTACCATCAGGCGAACGGCATGATCGTCTCGCCATTCAACAGTTCTCAGTATTATCTATCTAAATATTTATTGAAGTGACTGTTGGATATTATTAATTTAAAATGTGTCTTTTAATAGTTGAATGTAACAACCCTACGACAATTCTCGACTGTTGTTAATCCAGTTTTCGTCCGCGACTAGCTGAGACAACACGTGTATATTGTAAAGTTCAACAAAAACTATTTGTGTTTAAAACGATGTGATGTGTTTTTGTGATTATTTAGTTCAGGTAAGTGTTATAATATTTTGAATATTAAACACATAATTGCGAATGAACAGTCCGCGCATTACACTTTGGGAGTATTCTTTAGCAGAAAACGTAAAATCATGTTGGATAGTTTGTAAATATCATCTGGAATTGTATACTACATGGACCTTGTAGAGAATTTCCGTGCTTTCCGGTGTTTTTGACATACCTTTAAGATTCAAGAGTGACAGCCCACATAATAAGCCCCATTTAAAATAATGATTTGATGACATAGGTGCTTTGCTGGTGGTAGGTTTCTCATATGCGAGAGGCCGTCTGGGTAAGTACCAACGTAATGTCCATTTCTCCCGCCAAACAGCAGCGTAAATGCACTGTTGTGTTTCGGATTGAAGGACATTGTAGCCAGAGTAACTACTGGACATATTGAGACTTAACATCTTGTGTAGGATGGCGAGCGCAGTGGAATGCCAAGCACTGCTTTGTTATTTAAGGTGTTTAGTTTTGCTACTGTTCATGAGCGGTCGTATCGCTTACCATCAGGCGAACGGCATGCTCGTCTTGGCATTAATTACTATAAAAATAAAAACTGGCTTTTCTAGCTGTAAAAGTCTTTATGACGTTCTCCACTTCTTTAGTCCATTGTTTTGTTACCCCATAACAAATGAAGTGGATAAAAATGTTTGCAAGTTAAATTAATAAACTTTCTGATTAATTTCGTTGCGGGTTAAAGACAAGTTAGACATTCCCTGAGACTCGGCGAGATTCAATGCTCGGTATCATTACAATGCGTGCTGTTGATCCTGCGACACAGGAGTTGCAGTGGCGGGTGTGAGGGCCAATCTCATTTTGTGGTCATAATATAGATTTTTAACTAGGTTATTTATGTCAAGTCCGTGATTGGCCAGCGTGGTGGACTAACGGCATGGTCAGTTGTCCCTTTCCAACGGCTGTTTAATTCAAACTGAGTGAAGAAGACAAAAAATCCTTAGGTAATAACTATATATTTCCTGCGCGCCGACGACTATATTTCCCGTCCCGTTATATCCGGTTTAAATGTGACAGCCTCCGTGGCGCAGTTGGTTAGACGCCGCGTGTGAAACGAGAGGCCGCGGGTTCGATCCCCGCACCGAGAAAAATGTTTATGCGGCCCACAAATATTTCTTTCGGGTCTGGGTGTTTGTGAGACCGAAGTCTCTCGTAGTTCCTGATACCCACGACACAAGACTCGATCTTAGTGTGGGGTCAGGACTATGTATGTGACTGTTGGGTGTTATTTATTTTTTTATAAATCCCGTCTAATTCAGTCCTATGATGAAAAGCATGCAATCCTGTCCTCTCCTATCCCGTACTGTCTGTATCAGCCCATATACCACCCACTGCAGGGCACGAGCCTCCTCTACAATCGAGATAACTATTGAGAGTGGTTAGGCCATATAGTCCACCACGCTGGCCTAGTGCAAGGCGGACTTACCTACCATAGAAATTCTTATAAACCGCTATGGTATGCAGGTTTCCTTCACCGTTTTAGTACGCGGTGATTGACTTTCAATACACACATGACTCTGAAAAGGCAGAGGTGTGCCCTGGGATTCGAACCCGCGACCACTGTGAACATGTTAGTAGCCGCGTCTACTCCGTTTACCAACAGGCCACCACGCACTATCCATTCGAATTTCAAAGAGTAACAAACATCCATCCATCCATACATACTCACAAACTTTCACCTTTTTAAGATGTACATGGAACCCGAATCACGATGCTCTTGTCATTACAAACAGTCTTAACTTATACTTAACATATTTGTGGCGAAATTTGGATGGATAGATAACTTTATTGTTCACCACATATTCCAGAGTCGTCAAGTTTCATATATGACCTTCTCCATTTGGCACAATTTTTTGCATTTTTTGCATTTAACGTAAATTGAAAAGAGTAACTTATGTTTAATAAGTCTCTTTATTTGAACTAATCCAAATCCACTCTAAAATGTTACAAATTAGACCGTTATTTCAAAAGTTACTTTAAACTTGGCCATATCCAAACAAGGCTTTAAAACAAAACGCGCCATATCTACAGACAATCACAACGCAGTATTCAAGTTTTAGTCAAATCAAATTCATCCAAATCAATGGTCAACAAATCAAATTCATCCAAAGCCAGTGTTAATCAAATCAAATCTATCCAATTTCCGTAGGTCCCCATCAAATCAGACTATGACCAAAATTAATCTCATTATTTCAAAAAAACTAGCGCATTTGTAAGTATGGGGTTTAGTAATATACATTATACACACAAATATCATAACAGATATATTATAATAAGTATGTAAATAGCCATTGATTTCATTCCCGGCACTTTCTCCCACGTACTACAAATCTGTAGAACCTGTTGCCAGCGGCATCATTCCCGGACAGATACGACCTGGCGACCTTCAAAAAACGAGCATATTCCCACCTCAAAGGCCGGCAACGCATCTCCACGCCCTATGGTGTTGCAGATGTCCATGGGCAGCGGTGTTCACTTACCATCAGGTGAACCGCATGCTCGGTTGCCCCCTATAATATAAAAAAAAAATATTTGATATTCTCCTTTTCTGACTTTTGTGTTATGTCGCGGGTTCGAATCCCAGGGCACACTTCTGAAGTTTCGGAGTCATGTGTGTATTGATAATCAATCACCATGCACTTTAACGGTGAAGGAAAACATCGTGAGGAAACCTTACATAGTATAGCGAATTTGTAAGAATTTCTGTGCTTTGTAAAGTCCGCCTTGCACTTGCCAGCGTGGTGGACTATACTAACCACTCTCAATCGTTCTCTCGATTGTAGAGGAGGCCCGTGCCCTGCAGTGGGACGTATATGGGAAGATACAGAGAATATAAATAAGCATTGATACACGTAATCTAATAACTGTGAAACGAGAGGCCGCGGGTTCGATTCCCGCACCGACACAAATATTTGTGAGCCCACAAATATTTGTCTCTTGTCTGGGTGTTGGTGAGACCGAAAAGTCTCTCGTAGTTCCTGATACGACACAAGACTCGTTCTTAGTGTGGGGTCAGGACTATGTATGTGACTGTTGGGTGGGTTTATGTTATTTAATGGTATTAACATATTCAATGTGAATAAAATGAAGAGAAAAACTATTATTTGGCAGCGCGTCAGTTACAAAACATCGTAAACGAACTTAATAATATGCATTCCGGGCAATTATGAATATTTAACTACCAGTTTTTTTTTTCTTGTTATTATAATATTGCTTTTATATACGTTTTAAGTTATATTTTGGTTGTTTACGTATTATACATGAACACACGCCGTTTTCTCAGAAGGGTGGGCAGAGGTGCCAAGACACCTACGTTTCACTTCATATTTTCCGTCCAAGATAGGGGATGAGCCTATCGCCATCTGTATCAGCCCATATACGTCCCACTGCAGGGCACGGGCCTACTCTACAATCGAGAATACGATAGAGAGTGGTTAGGCCATATAGTCCACCACGCTGGCCTAGTGCGGGTTGGCGGACTTACATACCATAGAAATTCTTATAAATCGCTATGGTATGCAGGTTTCCTCACGATGTTTTCCTTCACCGTTTTTAGTGCGTGGTGATTGACTATCAATTACACACATGACTCCGAAAAGTCAGAGGTGTGCCCTGGGATTTGAACTCGCGACCACCGTGAACATGTGGGCAGCCGCGTCTAGTCCGTTTACCAACAGGCCACCACGCACTTCGCCATATCAGGCACAAATTCCTGACTCCGTGCTGATAATAGAAAAATCCAACTTCACTGCACGACCCTGGGTTACTCTTTAAAAACGATACAAACTTCAAATGTTTGGACGCCGTACGTAAAACTTCACTAATGTGCCGAGATACTCCACAAAATGTTGGATGCCTCCATCGTACGTCGCAACCATAGACTAAGTTCGGAGAAAATGATAAGTATAATAGAGAACAGTATTGACTTTTAGAAGGAAATCTTATATCTAACATTTGAAGTTTGTATCGATTTTGTAGAGTTACCCCTGGGACTCAAACCCGATACCTCAGATTTGCAATCATAACGTACTACTGTGCCACAGAGGTATTATTTTTGATTTTAAATATTAGGGTTTTCTGCTCTTTTTATATTATACTAGCGGTCGGGCCCGGCTCCGCCCGAGTGCATACACGTTTTAAAATGGCGGTCAAAATGTTTAATTCTGACTATCAGTTTAGAATATCGACCAATCGGACCACGAAAAACGAACAAAATTTCCTCGTATTTGCTAGAAATATCACTACTGCTTTCCTCCTATAGGCCATAGCGTGATGATATATAGCCTCTAGCCTTCCTTGATAAATGGACTATCCAACACTGAAAGAATCATTCAAATCGGATCAGTAGTTCCAGAGATTAGCGCGTTCAAACAAACAAACTCTGCAGCTTTGTAATATTAGTATAGATTGTTGAACTTGTGACCCAATGACGCAATGTGACTCATAGGGATTCCGAACACATTTCAATAGAAATTATTTATTAAAGCAACGAAATTGCAAATCATTATTAGTCATTATTACTTGGGAATAACCTAGGAACACAAGGGAATAGTACCTATTAAAATATTAACAAGGACAAAATATAGTTTTCGTGCGCAGTATTTTTATTGCAATGAGTGGCGACTGGCGAGACGAGCATGCCGTTCGCCTGATGGTAAGCGATACGACCGCTCATGGACACTAGCAAAACCAAACACCTTGAATTATAAAGTAATGCTAGGGATTCCACTGCGCTCGCCATCATGAGATATAAGATGTTAAGTCTCAATATGTCCAGTAGTTACTCTGGCTACAATGTCTTTCGATCTGAAACAAAGCTGTTTGGAGGGAGAAATAGACATTGCGGTGGTACCTAAACAGACGGGCTCTCACATATGAGAGACCTACCAACAGTCATGTAAGAGAAATGCTGCTATTAGTACTAAATCAATAAAGTAATTCCTGAGATATAAGATGTTAAGTTCAAATATGTCCAGTAGTTACTTTGGCTACAATTTTCTTCAAGTCAGGACGTAACAGTAAATTTACACTGCTGTTTGGCGTCATAGATGGACCTAACCAGGTGTCCTCTCACATATGAGAAACCTACAAGAAAAGTCTCTCAATACATATTTTAGTGTCTTCTGTATCTGTATCAGCCCATATACGTCCCACTGCAGGGCACGGGCCTACTCTACAATCGAGAGTACGATTGAGAGTGGTTAGGCCATATAGTCCACCAGGCCTTGTGCGGGTTGGCGGACTTCCATATCATAGAAGTTCTTATAAATCGCTATGGTATGCAGGTTTCCTCACGATGTTTTCCTTCACCGTTTTTAGTGTCTTATCCGTGTCCTATTCTACCACATTTAACTCCATAGAAGTCAAATAATACATTGTATGTCTGTCTCGAGACATAATAATAGTAATTACAATGTCATTCGAAACAAAACAATTTTAAAACGTAATTATATGAGCCACGAAACACATACTGCAATCACAGATTTTTTTGTAAAATAAAACACTGGAGTAAAGTGTTTGACTCCAATTTTTTATTGTATTTATCAAAACGTATAGCTATGGTCTAATAAACAAAGAAATTTATAAATCCACTAGCGGCCCGGCCCAGCTTCGCCCGGGTACAAATAGATTTCTGTACAATAATATGTGCGTATTATACATATAAACCTTCCTCTTGAATCACTCTATCTACTAAAAAAACCGTATCAAAATCCGTTGCGTAGTTTTAAAGATTTAAGCATACAAAGGGACATAGGGACAGAGAAAGCGACTTTGTTTTATACTATGTAGTGATTCAGAATAAAACAAGTTAGAAACGTTTTAAATCTTGTAGCGGGAGTAACAGAAAAGAAATGCAAAAAAAGATAATGACATCACTAAGGTTATTATACATTACAGTGTGCGCGTGTGAAAGAGACAGCAAGATGTCCCTACTACACCCCCACTCTTTAATTTTAAATATTAATATTTGCCTTATGTTACAAGCTACTTTAATACTTTTTTGACAGCAAGGCTTTATTTTTATCGTATTTGTGTTTGTAAGCGAAATAATACCAAAAATCGATAATTGTCAAATCATCATCATCATCATCATATCAGCCACAGGAAGTCCACTGCTGAACATAGGCCTCCCCCAATGATCTCCACAATGACCTGTTGGAAGCGGCCTGCATCCAGCGACTTCCTGCGACCTTAGTCAGATCGTCCGTCCACCTTGTAGGCGGGCGTCCAACACTTCGCTTGCCTGTACGTCAAATAATGTAATTGTCAAATACCCTATTGTTATTAACCTTAAAAAGTACATACATATTTTCATAAATGTATAACAGTCACGCCTTTTTCCCAAAAAGAGCAGGCAGAGATACTTTTATTTTACTGGTGGTAGGTATCTTATATGTGAAAGGCCGCTTGTGTGGGTACAACCGTAATGTCTATTTCTCCTGCCAAATAGCAGTGTAAATGTACACTTGTGTTTCGGATTGAAGGCTATTTTAGCCAGAATAGCTACTGGACATATTGACACTTAACATCTTATGTCTTAGAATGGCGAGCGCTGTCCAATACCAAGCATTGCGTTGTGATTCAAGGTGTTGTTTAGTTTTGCTACTGTTCATGAGCGGTCGTATCACTTACCACCAGGCAAACGGCATGCCAGTGTTGCCATTCATTGCACTAAAAGGCACACAAACATGTCTTGGTGCGGGGATCAACCTATACCATCGGGGATAGGCGCTATGACCTATAGGATTGAAGCAGTAGTGAAAAATCTAGCAGGTACGAGGAAAGTTTTGATAGCCTCCGTGGCGCAGTCGGTTAAACGCCGCCTGTCAATCGTGAGGCCACGGGTTCTATCCCGGCACTGAGAGAAATGTTTGTGCGGCCCACAAATATTTCTTTCGGGTCTGGGTGTTTTTAGACCGAAAAGTGTCTCGTAGTTTCTGATGCGACACAAGACTCGATCTTAGTGTGGGGTCAGGACTATGTATGTGACTGTTGGGTGTTATTTATTTATTTTATTCGTTTAACTTGGTCTGATTGGTCTCAAAATTGATATCTGAGGGATCCTTGGCTCCGATATTCTAAACTGAATTTTGAAAAGAGTATATGGGCCTGCTGAAGTGCGTGGTGGCCTGTTGGTAAACGGACTAGACGCGGCTGCCAACATGTTCACGGTGGTCGCGGGTTCGAATCCCAGGGCACACCTCTGACTTTTCGGAGTGTGTATTGATAGTCAATCACCACGCACTAAAACGGTGAAGGAAAACATCGTGAGGAAACCTGCATACCATAGCGATTTATAAAAAAAAATCTATGGCATGTAAGTCCGCCAACCCGCACTAGGCCGGCGTGGTGGACTATATGGCCTAACCACTCTCAATCGGTCTCTCGATTGTGGAGTAGGCCCGTGCCCTGTAGTGGGACGTATATGGGCTGATACAGAATATGATATGATGATATTTTAAGCACCACAAAAAAACGCCTTTGCGAAATTTTTATTTGTAGTAACTCAACGTACCATCCGGCTTCGTTTTCTTTCACAGTCTTGATATACCTTGTAATACTCAATATAAAACAAAACAATCTAATTGAGACTTCATCGGAATCGTTAAAGCAATTATTCCACCGGATATCATACCAGACTTATAAATAACTCAATGGTTTTTAATTACCTAAGTTATTAAAAAACTAATTGGTTTGTACGTAGTGATACGTAGATATTGAATGGCATCTGTATCAGCCCATATACGTCCCACTGCAGGGTCTAACCTCCTCTACAATCGAGAGTACGATTGAGAGTGGTTAGTACAGTCCACCACGCTGGCCTAGTGCGGGTTGGCTGAGTTTATACAGGTCGATATTGTGATTAAAGAAACTTAATTCTCAAAAGAATTTTATCTCAAAAGATATTATAACACATGGTACTTAATTAAACCCACATGTTTCTCATTACCCCAGCTGAGTTTGTGTATATTTTGGGAAAAATACTTGTGGTTGGTCTCTCATATGTAAGAGACCACGTGTGTAGGTACCACCGCAATGTCTATTTCTCCCGTCAAAATGCTGTGTTTCAGATTGAAGGACATTGTAGCCAAAGTAACTACTGGACATAATGAGACTTAACATCTTATGTCTCAGGATGGCGAGCGCAATCAGCCAAACATTGCTATGTAATTCATGGTGTTTTGGTTTTGCTACTGTCCATGTCTCATGAGCATCCGTATCACTTACCATCAGGCGAACGGCATGCTCGTCATGCAATAAAAGCCACACAAACATTTGTGTCGATGCGGGCATCGAACCAGCGGCCTCATGTTTTATAGCCAGTGTCTAACCAAGCCACGGACTAAGCCACGAAGGCTGTCATATCAACCGATGTGTTCTCACAGGTCGGTATATTTTTATACAGGGTATATCAAGACTGCTACCGAAAACGAAGCCGGGTGGTAGTTTAAGCGACTTCAGACACAACGCAACAGAAAAAGTTGCAAAAAATAGAGACAATTGTTTTTTTTTGTTATTTTCTTCCTATGGCCATATTTGGGTGGTAAATACATTTTTTCCTAAAATAATAGTGTATACCCTTTTATTTATAAATACTCTAAGGTATAAAAGAGTTTAAATTATTATTATAGCAAAAACTATGGATTTACCACCCAAAAATAACGATATTTAAAAAATCATAAAAAATTATTGTCGCGTTTCTTTGCGAAATTTTTAGTTGCATTGTGTTTGTAGTCACTATAACTACCATCCGGCTTCGTTTTCGGTAGCAGTCTTGAGATACCCAGTATATTAAAATTGAGAACACGTCTATTCATTCTAGTGTTCTCAATTTTGATTATTATTTGTATCAAAAGGTTAAGCATAATATTAGTCAAGAAGAATTTTCCGTTAATTAATAATCAAGTTATAATATAGAAGTTGGTGGTAGGAGTAATAGAAAAGGATGCAACATGCACGACGTGACGTCATCTTCCATAAGATGCACGCGTGCGAAAGAGACAACGAGTGTCCCCACCGCACTATTAAAAATATTACTATCTCAGTCATTTTAAAACCAACTTTGATGCTGTTTTCGAATGTATATTTTTATTTTTATAAACTAAGACTTATTAGAAAAATCGAAACAAGCAAATTAATGTTTTGTAAGGATTAACAGAAAAATGTGTATATTTAAGAATATTTCAAACGTCGTTTAAATAGTGAATAATATGAGATTTTCAAATCCTAATGTTGGTGTTCTAAATTCAAATTAAAGTACACATTTTTTTGATAATACTTACATGCTTAGAGTATTCTTACATGAAATAAACTTGCAAGGTATTACGATCTGATGAGAAGTATATATTTTTAGGAACAATTAAATACTCCTAAATATCATACCCCTGAAACATAATAAGGATTATTATGTTTGATTGTATACGGATAATTTATCCGGAAAAGCAACACACTTATGTTTTTTTAATGTTATTAATGGCGAGACGAACATGACATTCGCCTGATCACTGATGGCAAGCGATAAATATCATGAACAGTAGCAAAACAAAACACCCTGAATTACAAAGAAATGCTTGTGATTCGCGCTCGCCATCCCGAGACACAAGATGTTAAGTCTCAAAATGTCCAGTAGTTACTCTAGCTGCAATATCTTTTAAACTCAAACAACAGTGCATTTACACTACTGTTTGACGGGAGATGTAGACATTGCGGTGGTACCTAACCAGGCGACCTCTTACATATGAGAAACCAACACTTATGTGTATCAGAAATTACAGATAATTTCATTGAGAAAGCTGTCACAATATCTTACCATCTAATACATTTAAATATTATTTCTATGTGCGAATGTTTCCGTCTTGGGTCAAATCAAACGAGGATTGTTTGGATAATCTTCAATTTAATTACTTCTTTTCATTGAGATAATATACTAGAGTGTAGTAAAATGAAGGGTACATTCTATTTCTGTCTTTGTCACGCCTACGAAGTAACACTATCTTCCCTCTCGCTTCACTGTGTACCCGTGTGCACGCACCATACGCACAAATTTTGTTCCCGATGTCCGCTCTAGTATAATACATACCACAATGCTTCTTTTATATTCGTCTTCCTTAGTTGTCTTTCACGTCTTACATCGTCTTCCAGACTGTTCTCTCGGCTCTCCTATTCCGTCCTTCCGTGCTTCAACATATTAATCATTCATCCTCTAACTCTTTCCATCTTTAATACTTTCATTAGTCATCTCTTTCACACAAACCACGTTCCATATCAGTCATTCGTCTAACGTTCCATTCTACTCATCTTCACTACATAGTATAAAACAAAGTCGCTTTCTCTGTCCCTATGTCCCTTTGTATACTTAAATCTTTAAAACTACGCAACGGATTTTGATGTGGTTTTTTTAATAGATAGAGTGATTCAAGAGGAAGGCTTATGTCTATAATACGTGTGTATTATTCTAGAGAAATCTATATGCACCCGGGCAAAGTTGAGCCGGGCCTCTAGTTCATTATAACATTCAAATCCTACATTCAAAATGAACGAATACCATACACAAAGTATTTTATTATTAGCATAAAACAGGTTCGCTCGACTTGTTTTCATCAGCTATAGATTTCGGGTTTATCAGCTTCTGTTCAATATGCATAAATTATCACATATTCCGGCGTATATTTGCAGTAAATAAAGGTATATAAAGACTGCTACAGAAAACGAAGCCGGGTGGTAGTTTTAGTGACTAGACACAATGCAACTAAAATGCTGTAAAAAAGCGATGATTTTTTGTTATTTTTTTCCTATATACCCAACATATATTTCGTAAATAAGCAGTTTTTCGAAAATAAAGTGTAGGTATCCTTTTATTTATAAAGACGCTACGGTTTAAATTATTATTTTGGCAAAAACTATGGATTTACCACCCAAAGGCAATGATATTTGTAACATATTATTGTATTGATATTTTATATAATTTATGTTTATTAAAAATGTATTCCTTATCACCTTAAAATTCTTTTTTGTTTCTTTGTATTGTTTTCTCTATGCCGTGACCACCCATTTCTTCCGGGCTTCCGTTGATGAAGCTCGCCGAGTCTCCGGGAATGTCTTTACCCCGCAACGAAATCAAATTAATTAAATTAATAGGGTTTGGAAATAAATTATTGTCCAATTCCCTCCGTTCGTCCGTTTATTTCCTCCGTGCAAAGCGGGTGAGAAAACATTGAACTAAAGAGGTGAATAACCTCGCAAAATACTAAAGAGAAGGGGTACTGGGGTCTGGGTATGTTATATAACAAAATATAAGATAAAAGTTTTCCACTTATAAAAATTAATACTCTTCTCTACCGGCCTTATTAAATAAGGCATTTACGGAGCTTTATTCTGTACTCCATAAAGACAAATATAAAGATATACAGGGTGATATTGACACATTGTACTTATTTTAATCCACATGTCTCATCACCCCAGGTGACATTTTACACATATTTTTTTTAAATTGTGATTTTACTTCTTACTATTTTTGGGCATCCCATATAGATACGAGTTTTTTACCGCTTAGCTGAACTTCAGTTCAGTTCAGAAACTTATCTGAGCTGTAAGAGACTCGGTATCTATAGGGGTTGATCAATAGCCTTGAAACCTAAAATCGCGATTTTTGACAAAACTATCAGGCAGTTTTTGTTTAAACTTGGTACAATGTTACCTGGGATGGGGAGGAACATGTGGTTTAAATACCAGATAATTGCACGTAAAATTGTACGAATAAATACTTTACAAAGTGTTCGAATCCTTTAACGTCGTAATCTTAGACTAAGATCGAAGTGAATGATAAGTTTCATAGAGAATAATATTGGTATTTAGAAGTGGAAAATTTTAATATTATAAATAGACGTTCAACGTCCTAACATTCAAATTTGTGTCGAAGTATTGAGTAACACACACAAATATATTAATAAACACGGATGTGTTTCGGCCTAATATGACAATTCTATTATGACAACCAACTGATTTAAAAAATATATTATGAACAAAATAATCGATTAACGGCCGATGCCAATAATCAATCGAAAAAATTAGATTGAAGTTAATCTGTTTTGTTGTCAATTGTTTTCTACTTTTCGATTGGTCTCCTGTCATGTTGCCATAGTTTATTCACTACCGAGATTGATTATTGGCAATACAGTATCAGAAAAACGATTGAGCTGTCAATCTAAAACGGCAAATTTTGGATTGGGTTTGTTTATTGGCAGCGGCTGTAAGACAGCCTCCGTAACGCAGTCGGTTAAACGCCGCCTGTGAAACGAGAGGCCGCGGGTTCGATCCCCGCACCGAGAGAAATGTTTGTGCTGCCCACAAATATTTTCGAGATTGATGTTTGTGAGAACGAAAAGTCTCTCGTAGTTCCTGATACTACACAAGACTCGATCTTAGTGTGGGGTCAGGACTATGTATGTGACTATTGGGTGTTATTTATTTATTATGTTGGAGTATTTACACACATTTGTACAGTTTAAGGTATGACATCTAAACACTTGAACTACGTTTCGGATCAAAGAGTCACAAACTAGGTCCGAATTCACTTATAAAATCTAAATAACATCTCTATGGTATGCTAGGTCGTCCAAGACGGTACTAATGTATTTTTTATTGCTAAGAATGGTGAGACGAGCATGCCGTTCGCCTGATGGTAAGCGATACGACCGCTCATGAACATTAGCAAAACCAAACACTTTGAGTTACAATGCTTGGAATTCCACTGCGCTCGCCATCCTGAGACATAAGATGTGAAGTCTCAATATGTCCAGTAGTTACTCTGGCTACAATGTCCTTCAATACAAACACAACAGTGAATTTAAACTGCTGTTTGTGGAGAGAAATAGACATTGCGGTGGTACCCACCCAGGCGGCCTCTCACATACGAGAGACGTACCACCAGTACCTACAATAGACGTGAAGCGACAGCTTTACTGTTTCGTTCGATGTGTGAGATTACTCGTACCCAATACAATTCTCTTTAGTCTTTTTGCGAGGTTATTAACCTCTTTAGGTCATTGTTTTGTCAACCGCTTTGCACGGAGGGAAGTGGACAGTAATTAATTTTCAACCCCTATTAATTTAACTTTGATTGATTTCGTTGCGGGTTAAAGAAAAGTTAGGATCCCGTGTCCTTCCGCCGTAGTGTGAAGAGGCATCTCAGCAGGCCGGCATAATTGTATCGAATGTCTTGGGACTGTCGTCTGATGCCATTCAATACTCTGCCTGGACAGCATTTGCGCTTAACATCAGGCGCAGTGTTGTCACTATTCCGGGCCCGTTAAAAAAATGTTAGACGTTCCCGGCGAGTCGACGAGCTTCAATGCTTGGTGTTATTGCAATGCGTGCTGTTGATCCTGCGACCCAGGAGTTGCAATGGTGGGTTTGAGGGCGGGACAGTCTCCACCATAGAAATTCTTCCAATGCTCGGTGTCATTAGATTGCGTGTTGTTGATCCTGCGACACAGGAGTTACAGTGGCGGGTGTGAGGGCGGGACAGTCTCCAATACACTCTTCCCATCCATTTTCCTTCCTGCTCCCAGCTAATTTTATGGGGTAGTAATATTTCTATGATCCGCGCGTTGTGGCTGTTCATATTCAGTGATACCTTACCATCAGGTTTGTTCGATCATTTGTCTGACTTATAACTTAAATTAAAAAAAAACAGTTTACTCACAATGTTTTCTTCACTCCTTTGCCAGACATAGTTTAAAACAACCCGCCAAACAACAGTGTAAATCCTGTCAAAACAGTGTAAATAATATTGTATAATTTTGTGGTAAATTTTAAAACTTTAAGAATCGGTCGAAGGAATTTATAAAAATGAAACAGCAACGGTCACGGTTCAAAGTGTAATGAATCAGTTTAAAAAAGACGGTTAAGCACTGAACAAAGCGCCTGACAAATAGTGATGGCACTTGTTCATAATGAGCAATTGACTATTCGACTAAGCTAAAACTAATGTGCTAATAAAAATATAATAATAAAATATTAAAGGAGAGGCTGCAACATGCCCCCAGCCGTTGAATGCCGTGGGATTCAACCAGAAGTCGCCAACAGTGGACATATTTTTGATGCAGCTCTCTTCACTACACCATCTGCAGTGCGAATTTCAGCAACTCTGCATATATTGTCGTTGCCAGGACACAGGGAAATCACTCGACCCAACTTCCATTTCATTGGCGGTAGATTGTCGTCCTTAATAACAACAAGAGTGTCGACCTTCAAGGAGTCCTTGCAAGCTTGCCATTTCACTCGTTGTTGGAGCTCCGACACGTATTCTTTGCTCCACCTTGCCCAGAAATGTTGTCTCAGTTGCTCGATCCTTCGATGCCGAGCTAAATGATCGTAGTTGAAGTCGCGAAGATCTTCAACTGGAAGCGAAACGAGGGGCCGTCCGATCAAAAAATGACCTGGAGTCAAGGGCAGCAAATCTTCAGCATTCGATGACATCGGAGTGAGTGGTCGGGAGTTTAAAATAGCCTCAATTTGTACTAAGGTGGAATTAAGTTCCTCGTAAGTCAAATTACAGTTGCCCAGCACTCTCACTAGGTGATGTTTAGTGGATTTGACACCCGCTTCCCAAAGACCACCGAAATGTGGAGCATAGGCAGGTATAAAGTGGAAATTAATTCCATCCTGAGCCACGCTTTCAGCCAAGGAGCTACAGTTACGCCTGAGAAAATTAGAGAGTTCGTTATAGGCTCCTACGAATGATGTTCCATTATCGGAATATATATTAAGAGGCTTCCCTCTTCTAGACATGAATCTACGTAACGCCTGCAAATAATTATTACTCGTCAAATCGCCCACTAACTCTAAATGTATAGCTTTAGTCGTAAAGCATACAAAAACGACGATGTACACTTTCATCAATCGACATCCACGACCCTGACGACTAGCTGACATTATTGGACCCGCGTAATCAACGCCTACGTTTTGAAAGGGAAAATCTGCAGGTGATAATCTACTTGATGGCAAATTCCCCATCTGTGGTTGAATAGTTTCCCCTTTCAAACGTCGACAGCGCACGCATTGACGATAGCACGCTCTAGCTAAACTACGCCCACCTAGCGGCCAATAGGTTTCTCTTATTGTAGCCAATAATAATTGTGGACCTGCATGCATCAATCTTCGATGCTCATGATTAAATAAAAGTTTTGTGAAGTGATGAGTGGACTGTAATAAAATAGGGTGCTTCCTTTCGAATGAATATTCTGAGTTGTGTAACCTGCCGCCTACACGGATAATTTTATTTTCATCTAAAAAAACATTATATTTTAATAAGCGATTTTTAAACGGCAATTTCTGATTATTTTGTAATAAATAATATTCACTAAAAGATTCCCTTTGAGCTTGTGTTATAATAAAGTTTAACGAATTTTGTAATTCGTGAGTAGAAAAACAATTACTGTTCTCGGACTGACGTCTACATAAATTAATAAATCGAAATACGTAACATATCGAGCGTTGAAGTCTAATCAAGTTTGAGAAACGTTGGAAATTGATACAGCTAACTTCCAATTGTGTGTTGCGATTAGTGTTGTGTAGACAAATATGTGTTTTGAGTTCAGGTAAAGATTGTATGCTATGTTCAATGAAAGGCCATGACGTGCTGTCCTTTCGTAAGAAGGAAGGCCCAGACCACCACAAATTTAATGACTGCAGATTTGTGGCTTCAACCCCTCGTGAGATAAGATCCGCAGGATTATCATGTGAGGGGACATGCCTCCATGTGCACAAATCAGTAGTGTCTTGAATTTCCGATACGCGGTTGCGAACGAAGGTATTTAATTTTATGGGAAGCATTTTTAGCCAACCCAACACGACCATGGAGTCAGTCCAAAAAACTACATTCGAGACTGGTGTTCGGAGGGAACTAATGACCTTTTTGTACAAACGGGCGCCAATCACGGCAGCGCATAATTCCAACCTAGGAATAGTAAGGGATTTGATGGGACTAACACGACTCTTGGCCATCAAAAGATGAACCCCGACAGTGCCGTCCGCGTCACAACTACGCACATATAAACACGCACCATAAGCGCTTTCCGACGCATCGCAAAAAATGTGAAATTCTACCCGCTTAAACGCATCAATAACAATGCGGCGGGATACAGCCAAATCGTTAAGCGCTGGCAAGGCTCGGAGCAGTGAAGACCAAGTGGCGATGACTTCAGTGGACAACCTTTGATCCCACGTAAGTTTCTCTAACCATAATCTTTGAAGTAGCATCTTCATACGGATAACACAAGGCGATAGCAATCCCAGTGGGTCAAATATTCGCGCAATGACGGATAAAATGTCACGTTTTGTATTTTCCACCGTTTCAGGGATGTTTATCGGAAAACATAACGTATCTGTTTGTGTATGCCAGCTAAGTCCTAAAGTTTTGCTAACGCAGTTGTCTTTTTCTATGCCTAGGTCTACAAGCGATTGGTCAGATTGCGTCGAGACTAATGAGCACTCGTTGGACTTCCACTTCCGCAGCGGCATGCAAGCAGAAGCAAGAGCGTCAGTTACCTGCCGACGCAAACTGTCAGCTTCATTAAGTTGGTCCGCACCTGTCAAAAGGTCATCGACATAAAAGTCATGTAGAATGACCTCAGCGACTCTTTTATCCTCGCATTCGAGCCCGACTTGTTTTAAGCATCTTGTAGCTAAAAACGGTGCACTCGCTGTCCCATAGGTCACGGTATTCAGTTTATACGTTTTAAGATTATCAGTTTCGGTATCACGCCAAATTATTTTTAATAAATGCCTATCCTCTGGATGTATAGACACTTGTCTATACATCTTTTCTATATCAGCGGAAATAACATATTTGTACATACGAAATCTGATTAAAATAGATGTTAAGTCATCTTGAACAGTAGGCCCTACCATTAGAATATCATTCAAAGATATTCCTGCAGTAGTGGGGGAACTAGCGTTAAAAACTACGCGTAATTTAGTGGTCGTACTACTTTCTTTTAGTACGCCATGATGAAGTATATAATACGAAATTTTATCTTCGTCCGCCTGGCATTCAGACATATGCCCTAAAGAGATATATTCCGACATAAACTCTTTGTACATTTTATCTCGCGAAATTTGGCCTTTGTTTCGTCGTTCAATTGATATAAAACATCGTTTTGCTCGTTGAAATGAATCGCCTAAAATATCAGGACATTCCTTTAGAGGTAATCTAACACAGAACCGACCATTTGATAAACGTGTCGTATTCGTAATAAAATGTTTTTCGCAACGTGATTCCTCATCAGAATAAGTGGATGATTCATGATGGCTTAATTCTTCGATTTGCCAAAACCGCGTTAATTGCGTTTGTAGATTATCCAGTTGTGAAGATTTATCGCTCGCAATATTAGCGAAATTACATTTTAAAGGCTTATTAAATTTATTTTCGAAACCGATGTCAACTGGGCCACTAACTATCCAACCAAGTCTAGTTTCAAATATTAGAGTAGAACCTAGTACGATGCGTTCCGACCCTAATAAACTCCAAAATATATCGGCACCTAAGATCATGTCTATCGGCGCAGGAGTATGGTAATAGGGATCCGCTAAAGCTATATCCGTCGGTATATTTAATTGAATTTGTTTACAAGGCACATTGTCAGTAATCGTCGGCAAAACGAAACATACGATATTGTCGCAATAAGATTCGCGCAACGATTTTATGTGAACACGACACATTTTAGCTACCGGTGACAATAAACTGTTAATTCCTTGGATATAGTTATCAGTGTTCACAAATGGCAAATTTAATTTATTAAATAATGATTCCGTCATTATACAAGACGAGCTGCCTGAATCAAGTAGTGCGCGCGCAACGTGTTCCTTATTATGAATATCATAGCATCTAACTAACGCAGTCGACAACAAAATATCGCGCGAGGTAGGCGTGTGCGAATGCGCAGTGATATTTGCAGATAATGCGATCGAGCGGGTATGACCAAGCTCGGGGACTGCGCTGGCGCCGTTATCAATGTTGTGTAGTGGGGGCGCACCAGCCCGGCTACTGTCGGTCGAGTGTTGTATTGTTTTGCTGGGCACGTTGCTTATTTGTTTTGTCTTATTCTGGTTGTGAATTAATGTATGATGCTTATAACTGCAAATTTTGCAACCAGATTTCTTACAGTTTTTAGGGTAGTGCCCGCGACGAAGACAATTGTAACAGACCTTTAAACTCGGCAGAATAGACATTCTTTCATCGACGCTTAATGCAAGGAACTGTGAGCAAGTGTTCAGATTATGATCACCGCTGCATTTAGGGCAACTAGAACCAGTTGAAGACGCGCTAGTGTTATCGCTCAATGACACCATGGATTTGAGTTTAGTGTTATAAGTGTGTTTTGTGAGAGTGTTCGGTTTTCTAGTGTTGTACAACTGGGCGCGTTCCAACGTTTCAACAAAATCAGCCCGTTCATGCATGAACTCCATAAATTGATTAAAGAGAACTGATTTTGTTTTAGGTATTCGGTTTTTATAGCTTTCCCACTCGCGGAATGTTTTTGAGTCCAATTTATGACTAAATAAGTGAATGAGTAACGTGTCCCAGCTGTCAACCGGTTCTCCCAACTTTTGACAAGCTCGTATGTGTTTGTTAATTTTGTCGATCATGTTTCGTATCGCGACTGACGACTCCTTTTCTAATGATTCCGTATCAAAAATAGCAGATACATGGTTTGAAAGTAATAAGCGCTTGTTATCAAACCGTCCACATAATAGGTCCCATGCCAGACTATAATTGTCAGCCGAAAAATCCACTGATTGAATAATTTCAGCAGCTGAACCCTTTAAAGATGTTTTTAAATAGTGGAATTTGTTAACGTCATCAATATCGTCATCATTGTGGATGAGACTAATGAAAGTGTCACGAAACGCGAGCCAATTATCGTATGAACCCGAAAATACTGGTAAATTTATAGTGGGCAATTGGGCGACCTTACGTTTACAACTGCTGTTAGTAGATTTAGCATCGTCATCACGATCTACCTTGCACATCAATAAAATATGCTTAGCTTGAGCTACTAATGCGTAATATTCGGATTCAACAGACGTTCGTTCATTTATTTCGACATCAAGGTTATCAGTGATACATTCTAATTGAGTTTGAACTTCGTTAAATTCGTCATAAAAACTCTCTAACTTATCAAGACGCGCCTGCAATTCCAATACCTGACAGGGGTCCAGTTTTGAATCAGAAACCTGAGATAAATAGTTAGCAAAAATAGTTATCCTTGCTTTATAACTGCCTCGCTTCCTCTTCAGGTCCTTGATATCGGCCATTTTAAGAGGCGAGTGCCACAACCCTGTAAATTTACAGTTTAAAGATTAACAACGTATTTTATTAAAAGTTGTATATACCTATTACGCTTTAAGTATCTTAGAATAAGTATCAATGTGTAATAGGCTAAGAATTAATTAATATTGTACAGCTAGTGTTTGAGTGTATACAACGTTTACTATACCGATTAAAATTACTTACAATAAATAACGTCTTTAATTACCTATACAAATTTGTAAAGTTTAAACTAGTTAACTAATGTAACTTAGCGTTACTGTACTGTATGAACAAGTACTTGTTAACTATTTATTATAAATAACTTTTACAAATAAGATTTATTAAATGTCTAGTAACTACTTTATACAGTGTTGTTACTTATACAATAAATGGTTTAATAGACACAGTAAGTAAAATTAAATAACACTACTGACCTTTACAATTTGAATTTTAACGGTGACCTGTTGAACTTATATTACCATATAATTAAATCTATAGAGTGCTGGGTGAAAATTAAATGTATAAATTACTTGATTTATCCTTATGAGGCACTGATATTTAAATTATAACGTCCATAAAGACCAAATCACTTATCCACTCCACACGTTCAGGTAAATAATCCTCTTCACTGCCGATTTATTCTTTATATTATTTAAACCACTTGTACTGGTATTACTAATAATTTATCCGGTTCGTAATGGACCATGTATAATTTTGTGGTAAATTTTAAAACTTTAAGAATCGGTCGAAGGAATTTATAAAAATGAAACAGCAACGGTCACGGTTCAAAGTGTAATGAATCAGTTTAAAAAAGACGGTTAAGCACTGAACAAAGCGCCTGACAAATAGTGATGGCACTTGTTCATAATGAGCAATTGACTATTCGACTAAGCTAAAACTAATGTGCTAATAAAAATATAATAATAAAATATTAAAGGAGAGGCTGCAACAAATATCCTTTACTTTTTACTGGTGGGTAGGTCTCTCGTATGTGAGAGGTCGCCTGGGTGGGTACCACCGCAATGTATATTTCTCCCGTCAAACAGCAATTTAAATGCACTGTTGTGTTTCGGATTGAAGGACATTGTAGCCATAGTAACTGCTGGACATATTGAGACTTGACATCTTATGTCTCAGGATGGCGAGCGCAGAGGAACACCAAGCATTGCTGTGTAATTCAAGGTGTTGTTTGGTTTTGCTACTGATCATGAGCGGTCGTATCGCTTATCATCGGCGAACGGCATGCTCGTCTCGCCATTCTTGCAATAAAAAAAAACACAAACACACAAAGTTTTCCTTCACCGTTCATATTAATTACCATAAAATAATATTTACCTGTATTAAATTTATAGAAACCGCAAAGCGTTTGTTAACTAACCAGGCCATTAAGAGTATATAATTACTGTTTTTGTATTACCTACTACTATGACTAACGGAATTCCCTGTTGGTATTTATTTTAGTCATTGAATGAACTTTGTTAAGGATCACTGATTGTTCATAGTCACGACGTCATTAGGCGATATACGTCACAAGTCTTGTGCCAAATCAGAAACAAAACTGTACAATTTTGACAGCCTCCGTGGCGTAGTTGGTTAGTCGCATGTGAAACAAGAGGCCGAGATTCGATCCCCGTACCGAAACAAATATTTGTGTGAACCACAGGTACTTGTCTCAGGTCTGGGTGTTTGTGAGACCGAAAAGTCTCTCGTAGTTCTTGATACCCACTACTCAAGACTCGATCTAAGTGTGGGGTCAGGACTATGTATGTGACTTTTGGATGTATTTATTTATTTATTTAAAAGTGCTTATGTATTGGTTGCTCTCAGCGACTCAAAATCAAGACGCTAAATGAAGATAGCCGCAAAAACAAATATATGAAAATGCGTCTATAGAATACTCCAATATGTGTATGTATGTTTTCCAAAAAATCAATAAAAAAGTTGTTGCGCTTTAAAACAATTCATCTCTTCATTTTACGCGTCATTTTCTTTACAACTTTTTTATTATAATACAATAAATAGTTTTGCATGAAAGATGTAGATTATTGTCTACGAAAAAGATTCTTACGAAATTTTCATAATAACCCATAAAGTTCACGAGATAAACGCAAAATTATATAATAGTTAAAAAAAACTAAAATACACGCTTTAATAAGATATACAACTAAAAAAGTAAAAATAATTGATACTGAATTTAAGATAAGAAAATTGAGTAAAATACATATATTTTATTGTTACAAAGCGTGGGGTGTTTACAACAATTACTTATCCTCCTGCACCCCACGCTTTGTAACAATAAAATATATGTATTTTACTCAATTTTCTTATCTTAAATTCAGTATCAATTATTTTTACTTTTTTAGTTGTATATCTTATTAAAGCGTGTATTTTAGTTTTTTTTAACTATTATATAATTGTTTTGACTAAAAACATCCATCTACGGCTGTATTTCCAATCAATAACGCCATATGTTGGTCAGTAGTAACATTTGACACTTGAAGAATACAATGTTAACGCCATCTAGCGATGAATGTAGCAATGGTCATCAATTATAAGAATAATTAATCCTGGCGAATCTAATCAGGATAATTATATATTTTAATCGAATTATTGTATTGTCATCGGTCTTTGACAGGTGTGCAAAATTTGAACGAAATCTGGCCGTTTAAAGTGGGTCAAAATCGCGCCCAAAGAAGTCGGTTACAAACAAACATACAAATATACAAACATACAAACATACAAGTGAAGCTAATATAAAGCGTGTAAAAACAATTGCACACCTAATTCTAAGATTCTGTATCAGCCCATATACGTCCCACTGCAGGGCACGGGCCTCCTCTACATGATCGTAGCCAGCCGTGGGATCAGGGTGGGGCAGCAGTCTAAAATCATAATATGTAATTAGCAAACTGATCCCACGGTCTTCCCCCGGTATTTTTATTCCTATAAAAAGGTTACATCCTTTATAATTCAAATTATCCTAAATGCTTTCTTATTTTTCACCTGCCTAGTACTTTACCTAGATAATTTATTTTTTTAGAGTTAGATACCTCGCAGGTCAAAGCTAGGGTGGGGCAAGCGCCCCACTCTGCCCCACCGTGGCTACGCCCATGCTCCTCTACAATCGAGAGTACGATTGAGAGTGGTTAGGCCATATAATCCACCAGGCTGGCCTAGTGCGGGTTGGCGGACTTACATACCATAGACACTTACATTACATACCATTTTATAAATCGCCATGGTATGCAGGTTTCCTCACGATGTTTTCCTTCACCGTTTGTGAAAGAAAACATCATTTTTGTGTGTCTAAGATTGCAACGACAAAAATACGGACTATGGACTGTGTAACATGTTTACCGCCTTCCCAAATTGGACACATTAATTGTCAAAAATATAACTTTTTTTGCTCATAATTTACTTTATGCATGTCATAAAGTACCCCCGTTTTCCTACTTCTGTTTAGTCGATTCCATCCACAGGTCGACTGGAAAACATCGCTGAAGGCGATATGGTTGTTTTTTTCTTTGTGTATTTTTTCATTTGTATTTTGTGTACAATAAACTGTAATAATAGTCACTTGAGGACTACATGGAAACCCATTCGAAGCCAAAATGAAAAAAAGATATTCAATTATATTTATCTATTCGCTAATGTAACATAGATAACTTGTAGGATATCCTGTTGATAATATTGTTTACATTTAAATCATAGGCTAGCCTATATAGCTATATCGTGAATAGAATGCCAACTAAAATAAAACTATTATTTACGTGGTCACCAAATCTGTAAAATCGAAACGCTGCGTCGGGAAGTTAAAAAATACGAAAGACACGTTTATTGTATGGGGATGTCTTTTAAGGGGATACCTCGAAAAATTTGGCTATTTTAAAACCTTACATATCATAAATTACTAAGATTAGGTAGTCCATTTTCAGATATGTTTTAATTGATGATATAATTACCAATGTTATAAATCAAAATACATGATTACGACACTTTGCCTTAACAAAAATAAAGTCCAAAATAGCAGCTGTTAAGTTTTTTAATTGAACTCTTATAATTGAATATTTGTGAAAATATCAGCTTTCTAGCTATCACGGTTTATGAGATACAGTCTGGGGCCTTACTCTAAAAACCCGAAACGAAGTTCGAATCTTCGGACAATCGAAGTTTATGACGATACGAATGAACCGACATAGACTTATTTTCGTTATTAACTTATGGTCGTAACCAAAGACTTATGTTCAAGACTGTTACCGAAAACGAAGCTGGGTGGTAGTTTTAGTGACTTCAGACACAATGTATAATAAAAATATAAAATATGTCCAGTAGATACAATGTCCTTCAATCCGAAACACAACAGTGCATTTAAACTGCTGTTTGGCGAAATAGACACTGCGGTGGTACCTACCCATGCGGCCTCTCACATATGAGTGACCTATGACATGTGAAACAAATACCAAATATGTTTCTTTGAATAAATTAATAAAATATTTATAAATTTTATAATTTAGAATAAAACCTTGAATCTGTATTTCCGCTTAATCTTAAATACTGAATATTAAATGTCTGTTGAGACTCGAAACTTAGACAATCTAAAAAGTTATTTTTATATTTCTTTATAAATTAAAATGACAGCCTCTGTGGCGCAGTTGGTTAGACGCCGGCTGTGAAACGAGAGGCCACGGGTTCGATTCCCGAGGAAAATATTTGTATTTGTGTACCGAAAATTCTTTCATAGTTTTTGATACGACACAAGACTCGATCTTAGTGTGGGGTCAGGACTATGTATGTGACTGTTGGGTGTATTTTTTTAAATCTTATTTCATGTAGTTTTACGCTATATTTGTAGTCAAAATATTAAATATAAAATCAAAGTTTGATCAATATCGGTTTAGCAAATTATGTGATATAGCTTGACCTCTTTGTAGTATGAACTATGGATCCATTGAAGGGGTCTTGTTAAAATGGTTCTATGTATTTAGATATCCTAGTGTACACAGGAAATAATTTGAATAAATTATTAGTCAAAGTCCCAAGATCTGAATTATTTGTTAATTTATGAATCAATAATACATTTTAACAAGGAAATAACGTAGGGGGAAGAACAATGTTATATTGATAATGGTTTTAGTTCACCGTAAGGTACAAAGTTCAATTCTCAGGTCCAAATATTTTTGTTATTATCCGACTAATATTATAAATACTAAAGTTTGTGTGTTTGTTACCTACTAACGCTTAAACTGCTGGACCAATTTTGATGAAATTTGGTATGGTGATAGCTGACATCCTAGATTAATACGTAAGCTACTTTTTAATCCGACAAAATGTAGTGTTTCCGTGGGATGTGCTAGGAATTGAAAATATGTTCCATACTCTTTCACACCCAAAGGAATGGGATGGGAAGAATTTAAATATTTAAAATAGTTATCTTGCGAAAAAGTCCCTGTGTTTCTAAAATACCGGACTAAATTAATATCAGGCCTCGGGCAAAGCCGGGCTGGAACGCTAGTTTTAAATATAGAATCGTGTTTCATGAAGTAAAATATAGAAGAATAAAGTTTCTTGAAGAATAAAGTGCGTTGGTAAACGGACCAGACGCGGCTGCCTCACACCTCTGACTTTTTGGAGTCATGTGTGCATTGATAGTCAATCACCACGCACTAAACTGGTGACGAAAAACGTCGTGAGGAGACCATAGCGATTTATAAGAATTTCTATGGTACGTAAGTCCGCCAACACGCATTAGGCCAGCGTGGTGCTATATGGCCTAACCACTGTCAATCGTACTTTCGATTGTAGAGGAGGCCCGTGCCCTGCCCGTATACGGGCTGATACAGACAGACAGAAAGTGTCTTAATAACCGCAAAAATGAAATAACAAACAATAAAGTACCTAAGACTAAAAATGTCAAAATAACAAATAAAATAATAATGAAAATCATAAGCAATCCTTAAATTAAATAAATAATAGTTAAAAAAAAACTAAAATACACGCTTTT
The DNA here is from genome assembly GCA_023078785.2 of Hyles euphorbiae. Classification (NCBI taxonomy): domain Eukaryota; kingdom Metazoa; phylum Arthropoda; class Insecta; order Lepidoptera; family Sphingidae; genus Hyles; species Hyles euphorbiae. The sequence continues at coordinate 1,693,632 of CM041054.1, read as the reverse complement.
ATAAGATATACAACTAAAAAAGTAAAAATAATTGATACTGAATTTAAGATAAGAAAGTGGAGTAAAATACATATGTCGCGTCACAGGTAGCCGAACGCAACATATCTTGATTTTCTTCTTCGGCGCTCATAATTGTTAATCCTTTTTTTTAGAATTTGGTTGGAAATAAAACACACTTTCACAATAATAATGCGGTTACAGACAAAATACTCGAAGAACGCCCGATCATCGAGATTATGTCCAGGCCCATTCATTTTTTAATTCATATTGAATTAACCAATCAATGTCACCTGCGTTACCGCCTCCTTTTTAATAAATTCTATTTTAACATCTAAATTACGTACATACTACTTAGTAAAAATAAACAATCATTGAAACACAAAGTAATTAAATCTTTACAAATTAAATAAATTGAAAACAATTACAAAGAAAATAATAATTGAAATTAAATTTAAAGAAGTGATGTCACTCGCCATTGAATCTGCCACAGCAGCGCCATCTATTTCCGACACATATATTTTATTGTTACAAAGCGTGGGGTGTTTACAACAATTACTTATCCTCCTGCACCCCACGCTTTGTAACAATAAAATATATGTATTTTACTCCATTTTCTTATCTTAAATTCAGTATCAATTATTTTTACTTTTTTAGTTGTATATCTTATTAAAGCGTGTATTTTAGTTTTTTTTTTAACTATTATTTAATTGTTTTGACTAAAAACATCCATCTACGGCTGTATTTCCAATCAATAACGCCATCTGTTGGTCAGTAGTAACATTTGACACTTGAAGAATACAATGTTAACGCCATCTAGCGATGAATAGTGCAAACATTCATTATTGACGTTATCACGCCATCTGTTAGTCAGTAGCAAATTATGTTCATCTATACGCCATCTAGTGGTCAGTAGCAATGGTCATCAATTATAAGAATAATGAATCCTGGCGAATCTAATCAGGATAATCATATATTTTAATCGAATTATTGTATTGTCATCGGTCTTTGACAGGTGTGCAAAATTTGAACGAAATCTGGCCGTTTAAAGTGGGTCAAAATCGCGCCCAAAGAAGTCGGTTACAAACAAACATACAAACATACAGGTGAAGCTAATAAAAAGCGTGTAAAAAGTGAGCTAATACATATCTTTTGGGTTTGTTGTAAGATCGAAAATCCTTTTTATAGCTATGAATGGAGAGACGACTTGATTCAAAAAGTATAATACGGACCCGGACGAAGCCAGGCCGAACCGCTAGTGATGTTATATTTGTTTAGAAAAAATACGTTTATCCGTATCAGCCATAAGTCCCACTGCAGGGCACGGGCCTCCTCTACAATCGAGAGTATGATTGAGAGGGGTTATTATAGTCCACCACGCTGACCTAGTGCAAGGCGGACTTTACATAAAGAAATTCTTACAAATCGCTATGGTATGCAGGTTTCCTCACGATGTTTACCTTCATCGTTATAAGGTATTGATGTATACCTGGTATATCAAGATTGCTACCGAAAACGAAGCCGGGTGGCAGTTTAAGTGACTACAAACACAATGTAACTAAAAATTTCGCAATGAAACACATTTTTTTTTTTATTTAAGCGACAATTTTTTTTATTATTTTTTAAATATCGTCGAGTTTGGGTGGTAAATCCATAGTTTTTGCTAAAATAATAATTTTGAAGGCTTGCGTACTATAGCGATTTAAAAATAAAAGGGTGTACACTATTATTTAAGAAAAAACTATATATTTACCACCTTGATACAACGATAGTTTTTTTTTTTTAAAAAGTCGCAATTTTTGCACAAAATTTAGTTGCTTTGTGTCTGAAGTCACAAAAACTACCACCCAGCTTCATTTTCGGTAGCTGTCTTGATATACCCTGTATTAGTAATGATTTTGTGTTTTGTTTCAGGCGGCAATGTTATAATGCTTTTACGCAGTTTGTTGTCACTCGTCGTGGCTTCTATTCTCGTGGCACGAACTTCGAGTCAGTATGTAGGTAAGTTTATCTTTAAATTATAACTTCACCACTCTATAGCTTGGCATAAAAGATTATATTATTTACAAGCTTTATTGTACACCAGTGACAAAAAAAGAAATAACATAAACAAATTTTTATAAAAAAGAAAAGAGTACAATGGTGGTATTATCGCTCGAGGCGATCTCTTGCAGACAAGCAATCATGGGATGGATACAGCAGAGACGAGATTCTGTTTTTAATGAGGGCTCTAAGATCGAATTTATTGTTTATTAATACACTTGCCAAGTTATACACTCATAAGCACCAAAAGTATTAACATTATTTATTTAAAGCTTCATATCCTGAAAGTATACAGGCGAACTTAATGCCTAAGGCATTCTCTGACATCTTAGGGCTGTGAAATGAAGCTCAGCAGGTGTAAATAGATTATAATACACATACTAAAATGATATTAATAATATACATAAACATAGGTATGATACATAATATAGATTACATAAGTATTTATAAAAATATATACCTACTCTATATATTATACTAGCGGCCCGGCCCAGCTTCGCCTGGGTGGAGATCTTCTTTCACTCCACTCAACACCTGAAATTTCTAGTATTACATCTATACCAATAGTGCATTATCCCGATGTCTCAGTAAAATACCAAATTTGAATTTCTTAACTTTGTTACGATGGTAATGGTGCAATTCGGAATTCAGGATTCAATTCAGGAATTTGTGATCGATATGGCGATAGGCTTCCTATCACAAACTGGGACGAATACATGACAAAACGTAGATCCTGGTTGCACCTCTGCCTACCCAAAAAAAGCGTGAAGTCATGCATGCTCGTCTAGCTACTCATTGCAATAAAAAAAACAATCCGACCAATAACTAAACACTTTAAAATGGCTGCCAAAATTTTCCGATTCCAACTGTGTATTCAGATTATTTAAACGAAGGGTTCCTCAGATATCAATTTTGGAACCAATCAGATCAATAGCAAAAAAGTTCATACCACAAAATTTCGATTCTGACTCCAAATTTAGGTTATTCGAACAAAATGTGTCTCAGATATTGATTTCGAGACCAATCGGATCAATACCAAAAAAAGTTCAAAATGGCGGCCACAAATTTTGGTTCTGACTCCCCTCCGTCCAGCCTATAGATTATTTACATAAAGAGTAAATAATTCAAAGCTATAGGTACCTACCGATACGTACCTATACGTCCCATCCTTTCTCTTCATTATCCATACCGTCTTATAGCGTGCATTTACATTTCTTCCTATCAAATCTGTCAGCTATCTCAGTCCTCTCCCGTGCCTCTCACTCTATTATATCCCATTTATCCATATCCAAGTAGTGTGCCTTATAAATCTTTTACATTTAACACTTTAGCAGTTTTGATTATCCATACAATATTCCATCCCTTATTTCACCCCCACTATGCTGTTTTTCCAAAAATAGTACGCCATTACTTTTTACTCACACACACGCACGCACACGCACACAAAACATACACTATTAGCACATTTTTACACACACACATGATTAATCATTCATGTAGTAACAATTATATTTACGGGAAGACACAGGCAACGCCTAATTTGAAAACTCATGCAATATTCTCCATAATTATGTAAAATTGTTATTTTAATAATGATTTTTCATTTTCAAGTGACATTCTATCTTGAAAAGAAGTAAAACTTCTTGCGTGTGAATATTATTAATTTTATTGTCCTATATTTATGTAGCTTTATAATATATTCTCTTTAGTTTACACAAAATAAATTTCTGAACGCATGCATTAATATTTGACAACCAATTTAAATGTCAATCGCTTTTCATTACTGTCATTAATTTACATCTTTAAAATCTAAAATACGCCATTAATCGAATATTGTGGATATATGTTGTCGATTCGAAACCTTTATTTAAATACGTTTTTTAATTTGAGGGAAGAGTTTACCGTATCGACGGGATGAACATTAAATGTTTGACAGTTACAAACCCATGAACATTTTGTATGAGAATTACAAAAAATGTGACAAATGAGGAACCGCTCGACCGATTTTATGCAAACTTCACATAAACCATCTACTAAATATGCCGACCAAATCCTAAGCATTTGGTTTGGATAGGTGAGCCCGTTCTTGAGTTATGGAATTACAACGAAAAGTGGCATTGATTTTTATATATATAGATAAACACATAACATACGTATATAAATAATACAACCAGATTATTTCAAGACTGCTTCCGAAAACGGAGCCGGGTGGTATTAGTGATTTCAGACACAATACAACGACAATTTTACCCAAAAAAGCGACAATTTATTTGATAAATACATTTTTCTAAAATAATGGATAAATATATTATTCTGACAATCCTTGGAAAACATACACTTGCAAGGTGTTTCGATGAGAAGTATATTTAGCTTTAAAATTTACGATAAAATCTAAATTAAAACATATGAAAAAAAGAGAAATAATTTTGCCGAAATCCAAAAAAATAGAAAGGTGTCAATGAAGGTTAACAATGCCTCGATGCATGCTTCGAACAAGTTTTATTTATTGCTATGAATGGCAAGACTAGCATGCCGTTCGCCTGATGGTAAGCGATACGACCGCTCATGAACAGTAGCAAAACCAAAAGCAATGCTTGGCATTCCACTGCGCTCACCATCCTGAGACATAAGATGTTAAGCCTCAATATGTCCAGTACTCTGGCTACAATGTCCTTCAAACCGAAACACAATAGTGCATTTCCACTGCTGTTTGAAGAGAAATAGACATTGCGGTGGTACCTACCAAGATGATAAATTGGAATTTTATACTTACAGAGATAGATACGCAACAGTACTTTTTTAATTTTCCGACGTGATTTCGCCATCAGGGGGGCGCTACGCAATGTTATGTTAATATTTCAAAATGTGTATGTTAACCCGTAATTATAAAGAACTAGCGGCCCGGCCCAGCTTCGCCCGAGTACAAATAGATTTCTGTATAATAACATGTACGTATTATACATATAAACCTTCCTCTTGAATCACTCTATGTATTAAAAAAGCCGCATCAGCCATCAATATCCGTCGCGTATTTTTAAAGATTGAAGCATACAAAGGGACATAGGGATATAGGGACAGAGAAACCGACTTTGTTTTATATTATGTAGTGATAAGTTAAAATGGCTTTTAATATCAAAGTTCATAATATAAAGATACAAAACATATTTCTTGGTTTAGAGGTACACTTTCGCCATTTAACAATTAGATTTAAACTAATTACAAGATAATTTCCCGTTCTCGCCAGAGCGTGGCGCTAGAATCGAAATAATCGTTTTCAATATTTTTCTTGTACGTAGTTCCACCCCTATGACCCAGATGGCCTCTCACATATGAGACACCTACCAGCAGTGAAGTTGTGTGAAAAGGACATGGCCAGTTTTTGTATGGCGCTGTGCCTAGTACTTCAAATCTCATCTACATCAATTAGTTTTGCATTGTTGGGGTAAGGTTTGTTCCAAGATTAATACAGAAAAGTTACAAAGCCTATGAAGTTCAGGGTTTTTAGATATTTACAAAAACATATCTTATTTTGAGGTTAGGTTTTGTAGGTTATCATTAAAATTTATTGAATCTAATAAGAATACGTTTACATAAATGCTTTATCATCGAATTTGGAATTTAAAGGAACTTATATTTTATAAGTTACACAAAATATACACCGAGACGTATTTTAATTGTATCACAATGTAAACAAATAGACAAAGCATGGTTCCTGTCAAGCAACTGTCAAGTGTCAAGTATTTTACTGCAGCGTTTAGTTGTTGCAATGAAAGTGTGTAAAAATGGGAAGAATATATGTGTAAGTATATACTACAAACATTGCTTTATATATATTTAGTATTGTTAGTTATTATGACCTATTACCTACTTATAAATTATTTTTAGGAATATTTAAGATAAAGTTATTATTTTTTTCCTACACTTGCTTTACTGCGAACGAAACGTTTATGCGGGGCCAACAATGGCGGAAATGGGTCATCAATCAATGCAAAATCTTATTAAACTTTACACAATTAATAAATGTTACACAATTAATATCGCTGGTGGTATGTCTCTATATGTGAGGCCGCCTGGGTAGGTACCACCGCAATGTCTATTACTCCCGCCAAACAGCAGTGTGGATGCACTGTTGGGTTTTGGATTGAAGGACATTGTAGCTAGAGTAACTGACAGAGTACTGGACACATTGAGACTCATGTTAATGCACCATTGTGTTTCGGATTGAAGAACATTGTAGCCAGAGTAACTACTGGACATATTGGGGCTTAACTTATGTCTCAGGATGGCGAACGCAGTGGAATACCAACCATTGCGTTGTAATTCAAAATGTTTGGTTTTGCTACCGTTCATGAGCGGTCGCGTCGTATCGCTTACCATCAGGCAAACGGCACGCTCGTTTCGCCATTCTTAGAAATTTAACAACTTAATCTTATCACTAAATTGACAATCTGTATATAATGTGACTGTTGGGTGTAAATTATTTTAATAACCATTGAAGTATTATGCTAGAGCCGACATCGAGTACAAAATCTCTGCGATTTGTGTGGGTACAGGAATCCAGTGAAGCGAGAGGGAAGATGATGTTACTGCGTAGGCGTGACAGAGACAGAAATAGGAGTTGTACGGTACCGTCTATTTTTAGGGTTTCGTATCTAAAAGTTAAAAACGGGACCCTATTACTAAGCCTCGTCTGTCTGTCTGTCTGTCACCAGGCTTTATCTCATAAACCGTGATAGCTAGAAAGTTGAAATTTCCACAAATTATGTATTTTCGTTGACGTTATAACTGTATCAGCCCATATACGTCCCACTGCAGGGCACGAGCCTACTCTACAATCGAGAGTACGATTGAGAGTGGTTAGGCCATATAGTCCACCACGCTGGCCTAGTGCGGGTTGGCGTTGGTTAGAAATTCTTATAAATCGCTATGGTATGCAGGTTTCCTCACGATGTTTTCCTTCACCGTTTTTAGTGCGTGGTGATTGACTATCAATACACACATGACTCCGAAAAGTCAGAGGTGTGCCCTAGGATTCGAACCCGCGACCACCGTGAACATGTTGGCTGCCGCGACTAGTCCGTTTACCAACAGGCCACCACGCACTTACTTATTTTCGTACTATTTCGCTCAATAGTAATAACGGTAACAGGACCTTCCAAAATAAATAATTGTAAAAAAATAGGGCTCCCATACAACAAATTAAATTTTTAAGCAATTTTTAACTCGATCTTAATATTCAGGAACAAACGTGATTTTTAGGGTTTCTTTTATAGATGATACGGAATCCTTCGTGCGTGAGCTTGACTCGCTATTGGTCGTTTTTTGTTACAAATATTTCCTTTGTAGTGTCTTCTCTAGATAATATCTCAATGGTTGTGAATAGATAGAAAAAACCTGACATTTTCCATATATTTAAAGGGACTTACGTCATCAAATAGTTTCTATATCTGTTTATTCTATAAATATAATAAATTACTAACCGATCGACGTTTGTACATCACTACATAGTATAAAACAAAGTTGCTTTCTCTGTCCCTATGTCCCTTTGTATGCTTAAATCTTTAAAACTACGCAACGGATTTTGTTGCGGTTTTTTTAATAGATAGAGTGATTCAAGAGGAAGGTTTATGTGTATAATACGTACATATTATTGTAGAGAAATCTATATGCACCCGGGCGAAGCTGGGCCGGGCCGCTAGTGGAATATAAATGATAAAAACTAATATACGGGGAATATGTTTACTGGTGGTAGGTCTCTCATATGTGAGAGGCCGCCTGGGTGGGTACCACCGCAATGTCTATTTCCCCTGCCAAACAGCAGTGTAGATGCACCGTTGTGTTTCGGTTTGGAGGATATTGTACCCAGAGTAACTACTGAACACATTGAGACTTAATATCTTATGTCTTAGGATGGTGAGTGCTGGAATGCCCAGCATTGTTTTTTAATTAAATGTGTTTGGTTTTGCTACTGTTCATGAGCGGTCGTATCGCTTACCATCAGGCGGACGGCAAGCTCGTCTCACCTTTCAGTACAATAAAAAAAGTAATAGAAACCAAAGCAATTATTTTATAATTTTTGTCTGTTGGTCTGTGCGTTTGTGCGCATACATTAAAATGTATCTGTATCAGCCCATATACGTCCCACTGCAGGGCACGGGCCTCCTCTACAATCGACACTAGGGGAGACCGAGGGGAGTTGAAACAATTTTCACGTTTTGTTCCATATAACTCATACTATTATCAGAAATCTCATGGTCCTAGTACCAATCGATAGCTTATTCTATACACTTGCGAATGGCTAGCATAAAGAAACTGTAAGCGTTAAAAATTGTGGTGAAAAATCGACTTAACCGTAACAAGTCAACTTGTTTCAACTCCCCTCATACCGAGGTAAGATGAAACAGAGGTCGAGGAGAGTTGAAACATTATGATTTTGGGGAGTAATAGGAGCTGCAAAATAAAAATGATGATTTGATTTAAAGGTTTTAATTAAAATTAAACTTTTCAAGTAATCAACAACCTTTTTTAGTAATATTTTAATGACATATCAGTTAATTAGGTCTAATACAAATAATAAACTACAAAATTACTAAAAAGTAACACGACGAGGACGTCATGTTACTTTTACGACGACGCATAGGAATGCGTAACATCCATGGTAACATCAATTAACATCATTTGCCAAAGGTCGATTAGTAATTTGACTCGGAAGAAAATCAGCGTCCTGGAATATTTCAGTGTTAACTGGTCAAAGTCCAGTATGGACAAATCCGGAGGATATATTGCAAGGTGTGACGGCTATATCAAACGAAGTTTTAACTATCCCAGGAATATCATATATGGACATTACTTTTCCAGGATTAGACCGCATCCAGTTGTCGCAAGAAGTGTTAACTGCTTTTGTAACTGGTCTAAAAACCGCTCTGTTCATTGGCTGCAACTTGTGGGTGCAGTGAGGTGGAAAAGTCAAGAGAATAATGCCATTATCTCTGCAGAACTCGATATTTTTAACAGATGTGTGAGAGGCGTGGTTTTCTAACAACAATAGTGCTTTATTTTCTTTTGATGGCCGAGCCTGATCTTTGAAAAATTTAAGGAAATCGTCTTCTTTCATCCACCCTGACCCATTTGCTGTGCCAATGGATCCAGTAGGATCATCGCGTATAAAATGATCATTAAATATTTTTCTAGGAAAGATGAACATCGGGGGTATGCGAGTGGCAAGGGCATTTCCTGCTAGGGCTATAGTAACCAATGTTCCCCTCTCTGCGGAAGTCATGGTACTCACTTGTTTCTGTCTAATGACACGGTGGTCTGGTTTTTGAACAGTTGTGATTCCAGATTGGTCCATGTTCCATATGTCTTTCCATTGTAACTGGTATTTGTCAACTACCATGGTATAATTTTGAAAAAATAGTTCCACATTTGTTCTATTAAAACTTGTAGCTCTAGCGATACTTGTTGGTTGAGGCAGTCTTAGAGAAAGAACAGGATGACGTTTCATAAATGATCGAAACTAAACCGCTTTTTTTTATTTCAATGAATGACGAGACGAGCAAGGCGTTCGCCTGATGGTAAGTGATATGACCACTCATAAACAGTAGCAAAATTCCACTGCACTCGCCATCCTGAGACATAAGATGTTAAGTCTCAATATGTCCAGTAGTTACTCTGGCTGCAATGTCCTTCAATCCGAAATACAACAGTGCACTGTTGTTTCACGGGAGAAATAGACATTGCGGTGGTACCTACCCAGATGACCTCTCATAATATATGAGAGACCTACCACTTCTCCAGCCATTTGATTCTCTGTCCAAAGAAGATGGAATGTTTTTATTATATTCCACAGCCAACTCATAGGCAAAAGTTCTGTTTTCCTTAGTACTCAGGCCAAAGTTAGCAGCAGCGCAGTTTAAATGATAGTCACAGAGTATCTTCTCCTCTGAAGTAGTAAAAACAGTTTTCTCGGTGTATCCAACCGTTGGAGCATTCACAGTTTCGTCAGCTTCATAAGCGGTCTTTTTTTTCATATACCTGTAGAGGAAGGTGTGGTTCAGGTTGTAACTCGAAGTCGCTTCACGGAGACTTTTGTGTCGTAAAGTGACTTCTTCAGCATCAGATCGTAAATCTCGCGACATACCATACCTCTGTCGGTCTTTCGTTTATTCAGAAGGCATACTAAAACAATTTTTTAACTATAATCAGATATTAGATTGAAAACGAGGGGAGTTGAAACAGTCTGTTTCAAATCACCTCAGTGAGAAAAAACCTCCCAATTTTTATTCAAATCACAATCAAGCTGTAAATACACAGAAATCAAATTAACCAATTATATTTCATGAATCTATAGATAATGAGTTTTCAAAACGTATCTAACTCAACCCAAAATACAAAACCACTATTAAAGTACGAGCATCGTAAAAAATCGTGAAATATTTACTTTTTGCGATTTTCGGCACATGTCACTCAGAACTACACAACCTCACGACTGACGCCACCGGCACGAACTGACGCGGTAGCAGGTGGCGGAAGGTGGTTGAAAAGTGACGTTGCCAGATCCTAACGGTTTTAGGTTCCGATAAAACGGGACTGTTTCAACTCACCTCTGTTTCAAAACCCCTCGGTCTCCCCTACGATTGAGAGTGGTTAGGCCATATAGTCCACCACGCTGGCCTAGTGCGGGTTGGCGGACTTACATACCATAGAAATTTTTATAAATCGCTATGGTATGCAGGTTTCCTCACGATGTTTTCCTTCACCGTTTTAGTGCGTGGTGATTGACTATCAATACACACATGACTCCGAAAAGTCAGAGGTGTGCCCTGGGATTCGAACCCGCGACCACCGTGACCATGTTGGCTGTCGCGTCTAGTCCGTTTACCAACAGGCCACCACGCACATTAAAATGTGCTTAAGGTCTAAGGATTTAGATGAAATTTGGTGTGGAGTTAGCTGATACCCTGGATTATTACTTAGGCTACTTTTTATCCCGAAAGATGTAATGTTTCCGTAGGATGAGGCAGACATTCCGATATATTTATTATTTAACATTACATACATACATTCATAAACTCACGCCTTTTTCCCAGAAGGGTAGGCAGAGGTGCCACCCACATTTCGCCTTGCATGTTCCGTCCCACGATGTGATAGGTGCCGAGCCTATGGCCATATCGGGCAACAAATCCTGACTCTAGGCTGATAATAAATGAATAGAAAAATCCAATATCACTTTGCCCAACCCGGGATTCGAACCCGAGACATCAGGTTAGTAACCGTACCCTAGTACAACTACGCCACCGAGGCAGTCTTATTTATTTATTTAATAATATTATATTTGTTACTTTCTACAACTGTATATGTTTTATAGGCCATATAGTCCACCACGCTGGCCTAGTGCGGGTTGGCGGACTTACATACCATAGAAATTTTAATAAATCGCTATGGTATGCAGGTTTCCTCACGATGTTTTCCTTCACCGTTTTAGTGCGTGGTGATTGACTATCAATACACACATGTCTCCGAAAAGTCAGAGGTGTGCCCTTGGATACGAATCCGCGACCACCGTGAACATGTTGGCAGTCGCGTCTAGTCCGTTTACCAACAGGCCACCACGCACTTTATGACTTTATGGCCTAACCACTCTCAATCGTACTCTCGATTGTAGAGGAGGCCTGTGCCCTGCAGTGGGACGTATATGGGCTGATAAAGAAGAAGAAGAAGAATATGTTTTATACGTCATATGAATTGCTTTATCTATTAAAAACAACGCATTAAAATCCGTTGCGTAGTTTTTAAGATCTAGCTAATAGCCGCTGCCAATAAACAATCCCAATCCAAAATTTGCCGTTTAAGATTGACAGCTCAATCTTTTTTCTGATACTATATTGCCAATAATCAATCTCAGTAGTGAAAAAACTATGGCAACATGGTAAATGACAAATCGAAAAGTAGAAAACAATCCAGATTGACTTCAATCTAATTTTTTCGATTGATTACACTAGTTTACACGGTTTTTATACCCCAGCTAAAAGTTGTTATTTTGTGATTCATTTAGGTAGAATTATCTAAAAAAAATATTAAAAAAATTCTATTACGTCTGGTTTAAGAAATATTTATTAACTTAACTGAAATACATAATTTTGGTATTAATACTAAAAAAAAATTAAAAGTGTCAAATTTTTGCCTTCTTTTTATAGCTATTTGAATCAGTTTCTCTTATAATGGACCAACAGTCTCCCATAAGCCTTTCCCAAGAATTTTCACAGCAATCTGGAAGCATGCATTCAGTGACTGTCTAAACTTCCTTAACGAGGTCGCCCGTCCATCTTATAGGCACATTACAAATTTTTTGACAGCCTCCGTGGCGCAGTTAGTTGACGCCGGCTGTGAAACGAGAGGCCGCGGGTTCGATCCCCGCACGGAAACAAATATTTGTATGAATCATAGGTATTTCTTTCGGGTCTGGGTGTATGTGAGGTCGAAAATTCTCTCGTAGTTCCTGATACCCACGACACAAGACTCGATCTTAGTGTGGGGTCAGGACTATGTATGGGACTGTTGGGTGTATAATAAAAAAAATCTGGAATTAAATTTGAAATCACATTGACAGCAAATTTGATATCTATCTGGCGTTCTCCCATTCGGTGCCAGGGTTCGCCTTCCGGCAAATTTTCCATTTTGCCCTATCTTCGACATCCTCAATAGAAAGATAATAATTTTTATGATGAGCGCGCATACTGACAGCCAAAATACGCCAGGAACTCATGAAATTGGCGGAAATGTTTTTGGTTTTAATATTATTAACTTGCTATTGGAGATTTTAGAAAATTTTAAATTTGCAAAATACTACCACTAAACTAAAACTACCATCTGGTTTCGTTTTCGGTTGCAGTCAGTTGCAGTCTAGATATACCCTGGATAAATCATTAAATAAATAAATATTTCTTTGGTACAGATCTACTCACAGGATTGCAGAATCTCTTCCAGCCGTACCAATTCGACGGCTTCCGAGAAGTCACAACAAGACGCGTGGAAACACGCAAACAAACCAACAAACAGAACATCAATCCACAAATAGTCTTTCGTGATGACGACATACCACGAAAACCGCACACCACAGCTAAACCTAAAAAAACAACTAGGCCTTATTCTAGTCAAACAGTTACTAAGCGTCCTGCTCAACAAACAACTAAAAAGAACGACAGAAAATCACAAAGAGTTATCAACAATACATACGTCAACAGTAACAAACAAAGAAATCCCAATCAAAGTAGAAACCCACAGGTGAATAATATTGGAACCAATCAAAATCGCAACCCAGATGTCCATAGCATTAAAGTTCCACAATTTACAACAAACTGGAGTAATAATAGGGAAAAACATAATGGATTTACGACCTATAATCCCATTTTGAATCGGCCTGGGGTTAGGCCAGCGCCTGTCGATGAGAGTAAGCCTCCGATTACTAATAGGCCGGTTGATAATGGATTTGGATTTGGTGAAGTTCAAGATGATCCAGAATTGGAGATAGGACCTGATGAAGACGATATGACTGCGGCGGAGAAAAGAGAGTATATTGAAGTAGCTGAAGAGAGTAAGTATGATTTTATTAATCATAATCTTCTAGAAGTTAAAGTTCATATTATTCTAAAAATGTAGATAATTGGGGAAAGAAGTAGGAAAACATTGTGAGGAAACCTACATACTAGATAGGTCCTAAGAAATCGTATGTCGAATGTATTAAGTATTTTATTTTATATCAGTCTAATATTTTTGGTGAACACTCGGACATAAATGTGGACCCTTCTGCATATAAGGGTTCAGTTGAGAAGGCTTAGGCCATACAATTGTCTAGTACAAGTTGCTAAGCTTCATATGCCACAGAATTGCCTTGTAAATCTGTATCGTATGCAGCTTTTCTCACGATGTTTTCCTTCACAATTAAAGTGCTAGACAACTATTATTAATACTTTTTGATTGTCAATTGTAACGGGCAAACAGGTGACCTGATTGTAAGTGATCACTGTACATGAACATACACAACGCTCACAGATGTGATCACCGACATTGCCGGACACAAGCATTGCTTTGTTATTGACTTGCACGTCCATCTGTCAACGGCCAAATGTCAATTTATAAAATATACCCTATTTCTATTAACATAAGGGTGTAATGTAAGTAGTTATTCAGGCGTTGCTTGTTTCATTTTGCTACTGTCCATGAGCGGTTGTATCGCTTACCATCAGGCGGACGGCATGCTCGCCTCGCCATTCATTGAAATACAAACAAATATATTCGTCTCAGATTTATTGCTAACTAGCTGTGCCCGCGACTTCGCCTGCGTGGAATTTAACAAAAAAGTTAATTAGTTTATTTAGTATTTTAATTATCAACCTTTGTAACGAAACCATACCGCGATCTTATTCTACGGTGGCGCCATCTCTTAGCGAGCGGTGGTAAACTCCCGTTACACATTTATTTTCAGTTTTTTGTATTAGCTTTATTGAAAAATTTCTTTATATACAATATTTTGTAAATGTGATATTTATTCGTTGGTGGGAGAAGTGGTGGGAGGCGCCCGACGTGACGGCCAGTGGTGGCATGCGCGTGAGCTGCGCGCGGGCATTGCAACTCTCTCTCTCTCTCTCTTCCAAGCTCTATCCCACATGGTGGTGGGGTCAGCTATCTTCGTTTTTCTTCTCCACTTCGCTCTGTCCCTGATGTCGTCTTCGGATACCTGGCATTCTCCCATATCCCTCCGCACTACATCCTTCCACCTCGTCTTCGGCCTGCCCCTGGTCCTTCGGCCGGTTATGGTTAACTGTAGTGCCAAGTTAACTACGTAGGTACGTACGGCGGCTGCCTTTTACGTGGCCATACCATCGCAGTCTACTCTCCTGCATTTTATCGGCGATATCACGCACACCCAGGCTACCTCTCACATACTCATTGCGGATCTTGTCAAGCTTGGTCACGCCACACATCCACCTCAGCATCTTCATTTCGGCAATTTGGATGGCATGGGTGTTTTTCTGCGTTACAGTCCACGTTTCGCTGCCATACATTAGGACTGGTCTTATAATTGCCTTATATATTAGGCCTTTGAGTTTCACGTGCATTTTTTTGTCGCATGTAACCCCAGTCACTTCTCGCCATTTTAGCCACGCTGCGGCTATTCGGTGTTGAATGTTATACTCCCAATTCCCAGAACTATGCATTATGCTACCTAAGTATTTGTATCGATCGCATATATTCACCAGCTGTCCATCGATGGGAATAGGACTGGTGTCATCTGGTACCGGTTTGTTGAAGCACATAAACATTACTTTATTTTTCTAAAATAAATGTAGCCTAAGTTACTCCTTGTTATATCAGCTACCTGACAAAAAAAGTCCCGTCAAAATCGGTCCAGCCATTTCAGAGATTAGTCGGAACAAACAGACAGACAGACAAAAAAATTTAAATATCATTTTCGGCACAGGTATCGTGTATATAACGATATGTAGTAGGACATTTTTTTTATTTTCACTCTTAAAACAGACACTTCAATTTTATTTATATGTATAGATGATTGATATTAATTGTGCAACATTTGAACCGGAATTTTTCCATCAATATTAACAAAAAAATTTTGGTATTTTGCGAGATCAAATTGATTTTCAATCAATACACATGACTCCGAAAAGTCAGAGGTGTGCCTCAACATTCGACAACCAAGCATTTTAATATTACTTAGTATCAGAATAATTAGGAATACGAATTAGGAAGTGAAGTCGATAATAACATTTCACAAGTTACATAAGCCGAAACTACTGGGGCCGTACTATATTCATCCGAAACGAAGTTCGAAACTTCGGATGATCGAAGTTTTTTGTACGATGCGAATGTATCTACTCTGTAAAAGTTCGAATTTGTATAACGTACACCGTAACCACAAGTCTATGGTTACGACCATAAGTCAATAACGACCATAAGTATATGTAGGTACATTCGTATCGTATATAAACTTCGATCATCTGAAGTTTCGAACTTCGTTTCGGATGAATATAGTAGGGCCCCTGAAGCTATAAACGTGGAATTTTACACAAGAATTTTTTATACAATGTACGGTAGTACGAAGGATGGATTTTTGGAAATTCAACCCGTAAAGGGGTGAAAAAAGTTAAAAACGATTGTACGGAACATCGAAACTGTTAAAGCTACAATTATTTTCAAACTTCGCACTTTAATTTGTCAGTCAAAGACAAAAATAACTACATACTTTATTTTTGTAAAATGAATCCTAAAGGGGTTAAAATAGATTTTGTAGTACCAAACTGTTGGATAAACGCACAGTTAAAACTACTAGAGCTAGGAACGTGTTATGTAACACAGGGGTTTCTATTATGACGTAAGGTAGGATTTTTGGAAATTAAATCCCTAAAGGGATGAAAAGGGTGGAATAGTGCTATATGATAAAATTTGGCACTTTAGTTACAGTCATTTAGAAACAAAAATAATTATCTACATTTTTCTTGAAATAAACTTGAAAAAACTGTGCAGTCAATTAAGTGTGTGTCATTTTAGATGTGAAAAATGGTTATAATGTATGTATTTTTTTTTGTGTGCTAAATCTGTACAATTAGCAATAGCAGAAATAAAGAGCATGCTAAGACTTCAAAAATAACAAGGTGATGTTAATTTGAAATAGCAATAATTTCCAGTACTAATTAGCTTCTTTTAATTTCCAGTGTGCGAGAAATACAAAGCCCTCAACGTAAAGAAGGTTGTAGCTTTACCCCTAGTTCCTTCGCCACAAGGGGTGGAATTCAATGTATCAGACTGCACCCCTATAAACATACCCCTAATTATTGGAGGAACGGTGTCGAAGATTGAAGAGTTTCCACATATGGCTTTGGTTGGATGGAGGAAAGTTCAGGTCAGGACCTTGTCTCCTATCCCGTACGGAACACTTAATACAACGTGTCCAAAATGCCTGTGCACGGTTTTGTTTTGGAATTCCCCGAAGGGACCATGTTACACCATACTTGAATTGCCATAACGTGTTGAAAATGACTGCACGTAGGAAACTACATTTAGCAACATTAATGTTTGGTATAGTACAGTCACACACACCGAGATACCTGTACAGTAAATTATCATGGAGACAAGAGCATTACAACTATCCCACTCGTTCTACGTCGAACCCGCTCTCGATGCCACGCTTTAAAACTGCCGCCTTCAGGGGATGTTTCAAATTTGCGGCCACCCGCTGCTGGAACGATCTTCCGCCGCCAATGAGATTCTTAAAAACAAAAAATACTTTTAAATTACACATTAAAAAACACTTATTATACGAGCAAAAGAATCCCCAATAAAACTAAGCTCATAAAATATGGTAATAATGATAAGTATCTATATTTACCTAAAGTTTATGAATCATCGGCTAGGCGTGATATGAGGCCACGTGGCGGGTGGCAGCGTTCCTCCAAGACGGATAGTTAGCTATTTTGCGTGGTTAGCTGTCTCCCCTTCCACGTTGGATTCGCCTTTAAAATAAGTGTTAGAATTATGTCATGAATATTATTGTTTGTATTTATTTTATTTTATTCTTTCCCTCGACATAATTGCTGGGATAACATAGGTACTACTCAATATTTGCACCTATATATTATATTATATTAACAATATACCTATTATTTTATATTGATCTATAAACAATATTACGCAAGTCGTACTTACCCGAGACAATCATTTGGAAGTATACATTACTTTTTACTTCCCAACACGATATAGCCATGCCACCAACATTCCATGTTTGCGACGCATCGGCCATCGCATTGGCCGCGCGCTTCGAGACTAACTTATTATAGTTGATCAAGAACGTCCTCTCACGTCCCTGTCGTCGGGCGACTGCAGAGTGCATTTTCTGTATATTGTGCAATGCTAGGGCTCGCGCGGGCGCGGGGGGCGAAGCGCGCAGCTAACCTGGTGTGCTTGGCGTGTCGAAGCGGGACAGAAAACTGTGCACAGGCTTGTTATTTGTTGTTATTGTTATTCATTTGTATAAACTTTTTTATTTTATGTTTGTATATGTTGGTTACTTTAGGTGTAGTTAGGGAAGATTTTATGTCATTTTTTTTTTGTTATAATTGTTGTAGTCATTGTTTTTTCTTTTTATACATTTATGCGCTAGTAATACCTACATTTTTTTTTTTATTTTATTTTTTTTTAAATAATATTAATATGTCGGCTAACGTTCGCATGTCACTCAAGGTGACCACTGAAAACCAGCGTTGTGCTGTGGCTCGCGCCGCAGTGCAACATTAAGCTGAGTGGTCACCTACGTGTCACTTTTTTGCGACGTACAAACTTTTTATTTTTTTATTATTTTATTAATTCTGTATGGTGTATGTAAATTTGTGTTATATGAGTGTGTGCGTTGTAATAAGTGACAAATAAATGTGTTTTCTTTCTTTCTTTCTTTCTTTCAGGTAATATTAGAATTGTTTTTATTTTCTTGATTCTTTAGTAACTGTTTGTAGATTTATGTTTATATTTTATGTAGTCTGAAATTCAAATGTATAAGTATAAGCAACCTCGGCCACTTTTGACGTGTAATTTTATTCCCGACCCTGTATCTAGTATACAGGGTATATCAAGACTGCTACCGAAAACGAAGCCGGGTGGTAGTTAAAGCGACTTCAGACACAATGCAACAGAAAAAGTTGCAAAAAAAAGCGACAATTTTTTTTTTGTTATTTTTTTCCTATGACCATATTTGGGTGGTAAATACATTTTTTCCTAAAATAATACTGTATACCCTTTTATTTATAAATAATGTAAGGTATAAAAGTGTTTAAATTATTATTTTAGCAAAAACTATGGATGTACCACCCAAAAATGACGATATTTAAAAATCATAAAAAATCATTATCGCGTTTCTTTGCGAAATTTTTAGTTGCATTGTGTGTGTAGTCACTAAAACTACCACCCGGCTTCGTTTTCGGTAGCAGTCTTGAGATACCCGGTATATTTGATCGAAGAATCAACCGCATAGTTTTTAAAAGCACAAGCAGTGTTCTTTAACCATTTATAATTTATTTCAGAGCAACGGATATTCTTGGAAATGTGGAGGTTCTCTCATTAGTGACCAGTATGTCCTTACCGCAGGACATTGTACATACCATGACAAAGATTCTAATGTTGCAAGGTAAGAAATTATTTTCTGCGCATACATACATTTAGTATCATCTTAAGGTATAGAAAGTGTTATATTGAACATAGATACTGGTGGTAGGTCTCTCATATGTAAGAGGCCGCCTGGGTAGGTACCACCGCAATGTCTATTTCTCCTAACAGTAAATGTACTATTGTATTTCGTTTTAAAGGACGTTGTAGCCAGAGTAAATACTTGAATTTTTTTTTTGTATTGCAATTAATGGCGAGACGAGCATGACTTTCGCCTGATGGTAAGCGTTACGACTGCTCATGAACAGTAGCAAAACCTAACCTTGAATTATAAAGCAATAATTGGCATTCCACTGCGCTCGCCATCCTGAGACATAAGATGTTAAGTCGCAATATGTCCAGTAGTTACTCTAGCTACAATGTCCTTCAATCCGAAACACAACAGTGCATTTATATTGCTGTTTGCGGGAGAAATAAACATTGCGGTGGTACCTACCCAGGCGACTTCTCACATATGAGCGATCTACCAACAGTAAAACTACCTCTTGTAACGTTTGTTATGATCACCAAATTGCAAACTGGTTTTGAAAAGAGCAACACTAGAGTCTCTTGCCCGTTCTTCTCTAGTGAAAACCGGATTCCGAACCGGGTGGTAAATAAAAATAATTGAATCTAAATGATGTAGAACATCTTAATGGATTCAATGAATTATTTTCATTTCATTTTTCATTGCTTGGAATCTTACACATTAAACACCATCTTCATTAATCAACAACTCTTCAACCAGTGATATACCTTCTAGCGGTCCGCCTCATGCTGTCCAGCTGGGGTCTACCTACGTGGACGGCCCTGGAGCTGTAGTGGTGAAGACTTCGAGGGTCATACGGCATCCGAAGTACAAGACACGAAGATCGTATTTTGATGTGGCGCTGATATACTTGGTTTCTAGGGTTAGGTGAGTGTATTTACTGGTTTTTTGACCTTTGATATTACGGAGTCATGTTTATTGGACACCTCCGTGGCGCAGTTGGTTAGGCGCTGGCTGTCAAACGAGAGGCCACCGGTTCGATCCTCGCACCGAGCGAAATGTTTGTGCGGCCAACAAATTAATAAGTACCTATTGTATCTATTTCTATGGTATGTAAAATCCGCCAACCCGCACAAGCCAGGATTTTTTTTTCTTGCATTGAATGGCGATACGAGCAAGCCGTTCGCCTGATGGTAAGCGATACGACCGCTCATGAACAGTAGCAACATTCCACTGCGCTCGCCATCCTAAGACATGAGATGTTAAGTCTCAATATGTCCAGTAGTTGCTATGGCTACAATGTCCTTCAATCCGAAACACAACAGTGCATTTAAGCAGTGTTGTTTCACGGGAGAAATAGACATTGCGGTGGTACCTACCCAGATGGCCTCTCACATATGAGAGACCTACCACCAGTTGGTGCGTGGTGGACTATTCAGGGTATATCAAGACTGCGACTAATAACGAAGTCGAGTGGTAATTTTAGTGACTACAGACACAATGCAAATAAAAAAATCGCAAGAAAACGCGACAGTTTTTTTTGTGATATTTTAAATATTATCGTGTAAGGGTGGTGAATCCACAGTTTTTGGTGAAATAATAATTTTAATCCTTGCGTATCATATCATATATAAAATAAAAGAGTGTACGAGTACATTGTTTTTTTAGAAAAACTATGTTTTTACCACCTAAATACGATGATAGGAAAAAAATACAAAAAAAGAACACGTTTTTTGCAACATTTTTAGTTCCATTGTATATGAAGTCAATAAAACTACCTCCTGGATTCGTTTTCGGTAGAAATCTTGATATAACCTATATGCCCTGACCAATCTCGATTGTGGAGGAGGCCCGTGCCCTGTAGTGGAATGTATATGGGCTGATACAGTACAGCACAAGTTGTTTGTTTGTTTGACACCCTTGACATCGCATCACGGCCACACGGAAGACCAGCTGGTAACACCAGCATATGCTGAATGTGGTCCGTTTTGTAACGAGCACTATTTCTATGTCAGTTTGTAATATTTTGGTTTTTATTATTGCTACTTGTTACAAATAAATAATTTTCTTTCTTTCTTTACAAGTACCTATAAAATTATAATGTAAGCTTGTTGATTTCAGCTTCTCCGATGTGATCCGGCCGGCCTGTCTTGGTGTACCACCGCCTGTTGGAAGACCTATCATAGCTACAGGCTGGGGGAGGACTGAATTTGGTAATTGTTTAACTTTAATTGTTTTGACTGGTGGTAGGTCTGTCATATGTGAGAGGCCATCTGGGTAGGTACCACCGCAATGTCTATTTGTCCCGTGAAACAACACTGCGTAAATGCACTGTTGTGTTTCGGATTGAAGGACATTGTAGCCAGAGTAACTACTCGATTGAGACTTAACATCTAATGTCTCAGGATGGCGAGCGCAGTGGAATGTTGCTACTGTTTATGAGCGGTCGTATCGCTTACCATCAGGCGAACGGCTTGCTCGTCTCGTCATTCACTGCAATAAAATATTTATATCTTAAAGCAATTAAGTATAACGAAATAGTCATTTAAATTTTATTAATAGTTTCAAGAAAGTCGATGTCATATAATATGATGTGCGAAGATCATGATGTTTTAATAACCATTTAATTGTGGCAAATTTCAATTGGTTCAGGCGCCTCATTGTAGCACAAGCTGTGAACCGTGAGATACTGGGTTTGAATTCCTAGGGAATAAAAAAAACACATTTTTCGTATTTTGAAAATGTCATACATGATTAAAAAAAATAAGGTGTAAATATTATAACTGTAATTAAAAGTATCTTCGTAAATACATTTCGGATTCACATCTAGTAGATGTCAATCAGTATTATTATTTAACACTTTACTTATAACTTGCTAGATTGTACATCAGTTTTGTGAATTAAATTTAAAAATAAAAGATTTGTACAAAGAATTGATTTTGATCTCCGGAGCTTGGCGAGTCTGCCGACGACACTAACTAGTCTTAAACCCGCAAAATAATCAAGAAGAAAAACAAATAAGAAACGCTGGAATAAAAGAGTTGGAAAGAAAACTAAAAAAATATCGTCTCAATTATCTACAGACAAATATTTCTTTCGAGTCTGGGTGTTTAAAACCAAAATGTCTCGTAGTTCCTGATACCCACGACACAAGACTCGATCTTAGTGTGGGGTCAGGACTATGTATGTGACTGTTACGTCGGTTATGTGATATGTCGGTTATTTTAGTTCTCCTATGGATCTCCTAATTCTGATCTCGTAGGGAAACCCCAAACATTGCCCTCTCCATAGCTCGTTGAGTGACTTGGAGATTCCTAATAAGGCCCATAGTGAGAGGCCACGTCTCGGCGCCGTATGTTATCACTGGTAACACACAACTATCGAAGACTTTCGATTTAAGGCACTGAGGTATTGTGGATAAGAAGACCCTGCCCAACCATCATTGTTTGGTGTTATTTGTTTAATTCCAGGAGGCAGCCAATCTCTAGAGCTCCGCAGCGTCTCCCTGCCGATATGGGACCTGCAAGACTGCCAGCAAGTCTGGGGAACCTCGCTCAAACTGCCCAACGGGCCGACTAGTGAAAGTCATGTCTGTGCTGGGGAGAGGAATGGCGGAAAGGATACTTGTCAGGTTGGTATCTCTGTGTTTTGCCAAAGGAAGTTCACTAAACCCATCCTCCAAGATCTCTTTAAATTCTTTAAATTCTATACTGCCCACTATTCTTATCCTTTTCTTACATCCATCCAAAGGTTGTCTTTAAGAAATCGCCTAGGGCGATAAGACCGCGAACAGCTGTACTCTTTAATTTTATTTGTAAAATATTGTATGCCTTTTGTTTTTTATAAATAGATCGACTTGGCCAGCAGCATTATGTATAAATTGTACGATACATTATGTTTTCATGCGATGGCCAAGTCGATCCATTTATTTAAAACGTAAAGAATTTTTAATATTGATATGGATTGATATTTATAACTAACGTAATAACTTTATATAGAAGGTCCCTTAAGGACTAAATAAATTAATCGACTTGGTATTATATGCTATGCATCTCACAGCTTTTGGCGGTAGAAAACCTGAGCTGCGAGACTTGGAATTTTTTTACAGGAATTAATATTCTGGCTACACAATAGTGCATCTATATATTTAGATTAGATTTAGATTTAGAAATAGACATTTAAGTGGTACCTACCCAGGCAGCCTCTCACATATCACATACTCTACACTGACAAATAAATAATTTATTTCCAGGGTGATTCCGGAGGCCCAGCCCAAGTCCAAGACGGTTGTGTATGGCGTATAGTAGCCGTGACGTCATCGGGAAGGTCATGCGGAGCTCCCGACACACCAGCATTATACGCCAAAGTACCACGAGCATTCATATCAGCACAAGTGTACGGAAAGAGAAGAAGTAACAGATATAATCAGGACAACTACAATCAAAATACCGGGAATAGCGGTTCGAACAATAGAGATAGGAATCAAGGAAATCAGAATAATGGAAATAACTATCAGAACAATAGAGGGAATGTTAATAGCCAGAATGGTTGGAACAGTCAAAATGGTCAGAACAATCAAAATAGCTATCAACAAAATAATAATAATAATGTTAATGGTCAGGGTACATGGACTAGTCCAAATGCGAATTATCAAGACAACAGAAATCAGAATCAAAATGGCTATCAACAAAACAATAGAGAGAGCACAAATAGTCAAAGCAATTGGAACACTCCAAGTGGAACCTATCAGAACAATCAAAATAGTTACCAAAACAATCAAAATAATTGGAACGCAAATGTAAACTACAATCCAACAACTCAGAGCTACAATCAAAATCAGAACGTTTATTACCAGAACAATAGAGATACCTATCAACCTACAAGGGACACAAATCAGAACAATTACGATCAACAGAACACCTACAGTGGGAACAATTATAATAGGCAAAATGTTTATCAGAACAACAGGAATGGCTACGCTACTGAAAGTTGGAACAATCCAGATTTTAATTCAGGTTACGATTATAGTGGTTTTGGAGTGACAGAAAGACCTTGGTTTAGTTAGTGAATAGTTTAATATTAAATTTTTGGAACTTTTTGTTTTATTTTATGATATGTACCTGATCTTGAGCGCAATGTAATCTAAAGGGAGTGATTTAGGTTGAAGAAAGACATTCTCAAAAGGGCATGGTAGGTCTCTCATATGTGAGAGGCCGCCTGGGTAGGTATCACTGCAATGTCTATTGATCCCGTAAAACAGAAATGTAAATGTACTGCTGTGGTTCGGGTTGAATGACATTGTAGCCAGAGTAACTACTGGACATATTGAGACAACATCTTGTGTCTCAGGATGGCGAGCGCAGTGGAATGCCAAGCATAGCTTTGTTTTTTAATTAATTAGTTTCAGGTGTTATTTGGTTTTGCTTCTGTTCATGAGCAGTCTTATCGCTTACCATCAGGTGAACGGCAAGCTCCTCTCGCCATTCATTGAAATAAAAAAATATACTCGAGGCGTCTCAGATTTATTGCTTATGATTGTTTTAATTGTGTAATATTTGAATCGTATTTTTTCCAATAATATTAACAAAAAAATCTTTGGTATAAGGTATTTCACTTGATGAACTTGATAGTCAATTAATACACATTACTCTGTCTGCCTGACCATTCGACTACGAGTAATACGCATTTTATTTTAGCTAGTGACAGAATAAATAGCAATCACAAATGTGAAGGCGATAATAACATTTCACAAGTTACAAAAATTAGTGAAATTTTGAATTTGCGATGGTGATTCGTAAACCCTATTACGTATAGTGGTCGGTACCTTAACACGAATATTCATAATAAATCGATATCGATTTTAATTGTTCGACAATTTTGTCAATAGTACTATCCTTACTAATATTATAAAGGTGAAAGTTTGTATGTATGTATGTATGTATGGATGTTTGTTACTCTTTCATGAAAAAACGGCTCAACAGATTTTGATGAAATTTGGTATAGTGATAGCTGACACCCTGGATTAACACATAGGCTACTTTTTATCCCGAAAAATGTAGTGTTCCCGTGGGATGAGTCAGGAAACCAAATATACATATTTTCTACTCTTTCAAATTCAAATTGTTGGCACGGGATGTCCTCTCCTACGGAAGGGAAATATAGTCGACGGCACGCGGGAAATATAGTTAGTAGACACGCGAAATAATATGTTCTTGATGTGGATTGGACTCAAAAACTATCTGCACCCGGGCGAAGCCGGGCCCGACCGCTATAATAAATAAATGTAAGTCTTACAACCACGAACGTTTAATAAATTGTTGTTTTAATTCACTGAGTACATTTTTCATTCTTTTATTGAAAACCTTTTCACCTGATGGTAAGTGGTGACCATAAATTAAAATTTACAAACATACATAAACTCATGCCTTTTTCTCAGAAGGAGTAGGCAGATTTGCAACCATGTCATCCACATTTCGTCTTGTATCCGTCCCACTGTTGATAGAGTTAAAAATTGTTGCTTTCATTTAAAACTTCTTTGTCATTGATTTCAAAATCTGATGATCTGAATATCCGTGATCATTATCATCATCTCAGCCACAGAAAGTCAACTGCTGAACATAAGTCTCCCCCAAGGATCTCTACATCGACCTGTTGTCGTCGACCTGCATCCAGCGACTTCCTACAACCTTACCCAGATCGTCCGTCACACTTGTAGGCAAGCGTCCGACATTTCGCTTGCTTGTACGTGGCCTCCACTCTAGAACCTTTCAGCCCCAACGGCCATTTGTTCTACGAGCTATGTGCACTTAGCGCATATCGGCATATCGGACACAAATTCTTGACTTCGGGCTGATAATAGGGTATTTGACTCCATTATTTTTATCAACCTCGGTGGCGTAGTTGTACTAAGGTACGGTTACAAAGCTGAGGTCTCGGGTTCGAATCCCGGGCTGGGCAAAGTGATATTGGATTTTTCTATCCACTATCAGTCCAGAGTCAGGAATTTGTGCCCGATATGGCGATAGGCTCGCCATCTATCACATTGTGGGACGGAACATACGAGGCGAAATGTGGGTGTCCTGGCACCTCTGCCTACCCCTTCTTGGGATATAGGCGTGATTTTATGTATGTATGTATGTATTTTTATCAAAACGTATCCGTAGCTATGGTCTAACATACAAATAAATTTCTAAATCCATTTAGAATGAAACAAGTTAGAAACGTTTTAAATCTTGTAGTGGGAGTAACAGAAAAGAAATGCAAAACAAAGATAGTGACGTCACTAGGGTTATCATACATTACAATGTGCGCGTGTGAAAGAGACAGCAAAATGTCCCTACTACACCCCTACTCTATAATTTTTTAATTAATATTTGCCTTATGTTACAAGCTACTTTAATACTTTTTTGACAGCAAGTCTATATTTTTAACGCATTTGTGTTTGTAAGCGAAGTAACACCAGAAATCGATAATAGTCAAATATCCTATTAATAGAAATATCCAATGTGACTTTGCCCGATCCGGGATTCGATCCCGAGACCACAGTTTTGTAACCGTACCATAGTACAACTACGCCACCAAGGCAGTCAAAACTATGATTTAAGTTACACTACAAGTGTAGGGAATGTAGGTACATAAATATTATATCGTATAGAGTGGTGATACTAAACCCTTTATACGAGGGACCAATTGAACCCATTGGAACATTTGAACCCGTGGCTCGTAGAATAGATCAGGGCGGGTGAAGAATATTGTGAACTAATGGTAAGTGATCACTGCAAATGAACATACACAACGCGCGGATTGTGGACGTAATTTTTTAATTGCAATGAATAAATAACACTAAATAAATAAATAAATAAAACCCAACAGTCACATACATAGTTCCGACCCCATACTGAGATCGAGTCTTGTGTCGTGGCAGAAACTACGGGATATTTCGATCTCACAAACACCCAGACCCGAAACAAATATTTGTGGGCTTCACAAACATTTCTCTCGGTGCGGGGATCGAACCCGCGGCCTCTCGTTTCACAGGCAGCGTCGAACCACCTGCGCCACGAAGGCTGGCAAAAATTGCGAAATGGGCATACCGTTCGCCTGATGGTAAGCGATACGAGCGCTCATGAACAGTAGCAAAACCAAACAACACTGAATAACAAACCCTACCACCAGTAAAATTGTTGCTGAATGCTGGTAAAAAATTAAAATGTTGAAGGCACGGAAGCGGGAAGGATAAAGGATAGGAATAAGGAAGAGGTATCGAGCCTCCGGAATTAGCAACACACTGACCGAAACGCAACATCAAAGCTGTCGCTTCACGTCGATCTCCAATAAGACAGTTGTATCGCCCCGGACGAGCATATTCATGCTGACTCACGACTGAAAATTGCGTGGCTTTACCAATTTTGCAATTTGGGTTCGATATGGCGATAGGCTCGACCCCTATCGCATCGTGGGACGGAACATACAAGGCGAATTGTAGGTGTCCTGGTAGCCTGCCTACCCCTTCTGGGAAAAAGGCGTGAGTTTGTGTATATAATAACGGCCGATGTCAATAATCAATCGAAAAAAAATGATTGAATTCAATCTGGATTGTTTTCTACTTTTCGATTGGTCTCTTGTCATGTTGCCATAGTTTTTTCACTACTGAGATTGATTATTGGCAATATAGTATTAGAAAAAAGATTGAGCTGTCAATCTCAAATGGCAAATTTTGGATTGAGATTGTTTGTTGATTGGCAGCGGCTATAAGAGGCGTTTCCATAACTGCAATTTAAAAGAAATATCAAATAATCCTGTTTCACATACTCACAATTAGCTTGAATTTATCCATTTCACAATTTAATAACCTAAATGAAAGTTAAAAGCTCAATAAAATGTAAAACTCCACTAAATGATGCTACAAAGTTACCCCTATACCAAATTGCCCGAGAACAAATATAATTTGCTGTCCTGTAACTCTAATTTCGACCCTATTTCTATAATATTAAAGTACATATTATATTTTTGAGAACTTAGCTTGGCCGAACCTAAGTAATTTGCTATAGTCTAAATGAATACTGAACCTTATTTGTATTAGAGTAAAGTCCAAGTTTTATTTTAGTGGAATTAGCGTTCTTGGGTTAAGATAGCCCTTTAGTAGTAACCTGTGATTGGCTGTCTTGGTAAATGCGCGCGCAAGGTGAAAATCCGTGTAACGGTTTTAATAAATTGTTTGGTGTACATTGCTGCTTTTGTATTCATTTATTAAAATCTCCAAAAAAGGATAGCTTTACTATTGTATACCATTTTAATTGTTATGCTTCTTTTATTAAAGGAAAAGGCACTTTTATTAAAGAAAGTTAAAATAATAAACTTACATATTCCTGAATCCATTAAGATTGACTCTTGTGTCGTAACAGAAATTTCGAGAAACTTTTCGATCGCACAGGCAGATCCTAAACAAAAACTTGTGAATCACACAAATATTAGGCTATGTTTAGTTGGTAGCGGCCTTTCATTTCACAAGCGTCTAACAAACCAGACACGAAGTCTTTTTACCAGAGACGACGCAGCAAATATAGAATTTTCGACAAAAAATGCGTGTAATCTGTTTGTGTCTCGCTTACGCTTACGTAGTCACATTATCTTTCCTCTCATTCTGGTTTCTGGAGCCCATATTTTGTACCTGATGACTGCTTTAGCTATAAAATTTACTCATACACTTTTAGGAAAACATTGTGACGTCTTAGGAAACTTGCATACCATTGCGATTTGTAAGAATTTCTATGGTATGTAAAGTCCGTCTTGCACTAGGCCAGCGTGGTGGACTAACCTAACCCCTCTCAATCGTACTCTCAATTGTAAGGGAGGCACGTGCCTTGCAGCATAACGTATATGGCAAAATCATTGAGGTATTATACTAGAGCAGACATCGGGAATAAAATCTCTGCGTATTGTGCGTGCACACGGGTACAAAGTAAAGCGAGAGTGAAGATAATGTTACTTCGTAGGTGTGACAGTGACAGAAATAGAAGGAGCGATACGATACCCCTAATTTTGTAACAAACATTTTGTTTGCAATGTCCCCTCTAGTATATTATCTCAATGGGCATAATACAGATATTATAGAACACATGAGTTTAGCAAGCAATGGACTCGATCCAACTGGTTATGTTAGCGACCCATCTCTTCTTTATAGATATGTTAACTCTTTAGTCCATTTGCGAAAATAGTTTACAGGTTTACACGACCCGCGGAGTTTGGCGAAAAATGCCGGGTTTCGTGAACTCAAGTGCCTTTACCAACTTTTTCAGTGACAAGCAGTGATGAATAAAGTCAATGCATAGTGCCTTGTATTATAATAATTTAAAAAATAGTTAAATTCAAAAATAAATAATAAAAACATATATAAATATTTTTGAATGTGGCATATTGTGTGTATATTAAATATTTAATGAAAACAAATTTAGTTTAAACGGAATTAAATAATTAAAAATGTGACGTCATACTCCGTTGTGTTTAAAATATCCGAAAGTTTAATATATCTTTCAAATCTACTTCTAAAGTTGTTCGAAATTCAAAATACCATCAACCAATCATTCATCAACGTAATAGATTAATTTCAAAATTAGAACGCCGTTAAACTTTTAAACCGAAGCAAAGGTCACTTCATAAATCCTAGCATGTCGTTTTGTATGTGACAAAATGGCGAATATTGGCAAAGTATTGGCTACAATAAAAGCGGTTATTACTCGTCTGGTCTTCGCCTGCCATGGTATTATTGCTATATGGCAAGTAACAGTTTTTAAAGACAGTATAGAGTATTGGTATCTGGCCTCTCCGATTTTACTTCTAATTTTCGAAGGACTCTTCACTTTGACTATAAAGGAGAATCAAGAATGGAAATGGTAAGTATTTTTCATTAATTTATTCTGTATCAGCCCATATACATCCCACTGCAGGGCACGGGCCAACTCTACAATCGAGAGTACGATTGAGAGTGGTTAGGCCATATAGTCCACCACGCTGGCCTAGTGCGGATTGGCGGACTTACATACCATAGAAATTCTTATAATTCGCTTTGGTATGCAGGTTTCCTCACAATGTTTTCCTTCACCTTTTTAGTGCGTGGTGATTGACTATCAATAATTTATTGCACATTAGTTTTGCTCGTAAATTCGTGAAAAAGTGTTTTTCCAGGATATAAAGTACCCTTTATCCTTAAAATATTCAATTCCGACTATCAATTTAGAAAATCGGCAAAGAATCCCTCAGATATCGATTTTGGGACTAATTGGACCACGAAAAACGAATAAAATTTCCTCGTATTTGCAAGATTTCTCACTACTGCTTCCCACATATAGGTCATAGCGTGATGATACATAGCCAATAGCATTCCTCGATTGATTGACTATCCAACATTGAAATATTTTTTTCAATTCCCACCAGAATTTTCTGAGATTAGCGCGTTCAAAGAAAGTAACTCTTCAGCTTTATATCTATACTAGCGGTCGGGCCCGGTTCCGCCCGGGTGCATACACGTTTTAAAATGGCGGTCAAAATGTTTAATTCTGACTATCAGTTTAGAATATCGACCAATCGGACCACGAAAAACGAACAAAATTTCCTCGTATTTGCTACAAATATCACTACTGCTTTCCTCCTATAGGTCATAGCGTGATGATATATAGCCTATAGCCTTTCCGATAAATGGACTACCCAACACTGAAAGAATCATTCAAATCGGACCAGTAGTTCCAGAGATTAGCGCGTTCAAACAAACAAACTCTGCAGCTTTATAATATTAGTATAGTAGATATATAAAAGAAAGTCGTGTTAGTTACTCCACTTATAACTCAAGAACAGCTGAACTGACTTGGCTGAAAATTGGTGGGGAGGTAGCATAGAACCAGGAGAAGGGCATAGGATACTTTTCATCACGTTCCCGGTTTCCCGAGTTACTATTAGCTTATTAACATTTTCTTATACAAAATGTTCATGGGTTCGTAACTGTCAAACATTTAATGTTCATCCCGTCGATACGGTAAACTCTTCCCTCAAATGAAATAACGTATTTAAATAAAGGTTTCGATTCGACAACATAAATATCCATAATATTCGAT
The DNA here is from genome assembly GCA_023078785.2 of Hyles euphorbiae. Lineage (NCBI taxonomy): Eukaryota > Metazoa > Arthropoda > Insecta > Lepidoptera > Sphingidae > Hyles > Hyles euphorbiae. The sequence goes on along the minus strand of CM041054.1, from coordinate 1,662,288 downwards.
TAATGGCGTATTTTAGATTTTAAAGATGTAAATTAATGACATTAATTAAACGGATTGACGTTTAAATTGGTTGTCAAATAATGCGTTCAGAAATGTATTTTGTGTGAACTAACGAGAATATATCAAGCTTCATAAATAGAGACAATTAAATAAATAATTTGCACACGTATAAAAGTTATATTTACTTCTCTTCAAGATCGAATGTCACTTTTATCACGAATTTTTACAGTAGCCTTTCCTTCGCTATAATTCACTGATAGAAATTAATGTAATATATCGTCTCTGAGTAAGGTTATATTTTACCTAAATATTGCTTGCAATATTTTTGGAAAATCAGCATTGTGGGTGTGAAATAAGGGATGGAATATTGCATGGATAATCAGAATCACTAAAGTTTTTAATGTCAAAAATTCATAAGGCACACTATTTGGATATGGAGAGACGGGATATAATAGAGTGGGAGGTACGGGAGAGAACTGGGATAGCTGGCAGATTTGATAGGATGAAATGTAAATGCACGGTATAAGACGGGATGGATAATGAAGAGAAAGGACGTGACGTATCGGGAAGTGACTGAATAGACGGGATGGGACGGAATTGAGCAGGACAGTAGGATAGCTACGTCATGTTTAGGTATACAAGAGCTTAAACGAAAAATAACATGTATTTGGTGTGAAGTAAAATAAAAAAATATCTGCATCCAGGCAAAGGTGGGTCGGGCTTTTTTGCTATACTAAATAATTGAATATAATATTAATCATACAATAACTAAGCCACAGCGAAGCGTGGTCAGGTCAGCTAGGATATCTTTTAATTGATTTCAATGAATGTCGTCGGAGTAGTAACAGTCTTATAATATCTCCGTAGCCAAATAATGATTTAAATCTGGACAGATGGGATAGAATAGAATATAAGGTGGATAAAATGGGACAGAAGAATAGCTACGGGATGGGATTGGAATTGGATAAGCAGTTTAGACAACGGCTGTCATGTTGATTTTAAATAAAATATGGACTGGAATCTGTATTTGCACCCAGGCGAAGCCAGGCCGGGCCGCTAGTTATAGTATAGAAAGATGACTATTTTTCAAAAACTTAGGTAGCAACTTTGTTGTAATGAGCCCTAGGCACTGCGAACTTCGCAGTGCGAAGATCTGCGGGCATCGGTAGCCGCTTACCATAAGGCGGGCCGCTAACTCGTCTGCCTATAATTTCGGTGCGAAGATTTTATCCCTCGATGAAACCTTTTTTGTGTATGGTTAAATATATAATTTCAATAAATATAATTGCGACCTAGGCCTGGAGTTCTTGGAGAAATTTCAGTTACTCTGGCGAAAAATCCTTGTGAACCGGATATAACTAAACTCAAGCCATTTTCCCAGAAGGGGTAGATAGAGGTGCCAGAACACTCACATTTTAGCCTATCGCTATATCGGGCACACATTTCTGACTGTGGGCTGATAATGATAGAAAATAAAATATCACTGCCCAATCCGGGATTCGAACCCGAGGACAAAGCTTTGTAACCGTACCCTAGTACAACTACGCCATTAAAGGGGCAGGCAGTCGACTGAATCTAAAAATAATATATAATATAAAAGATGTTGGTACAAATACAAAAGCAAAATAAACTAAATAATAATAATAAAAACATTCCAACTCGAGAAAATAAAAAATATAAGGTATTTACGTATAAAACCAAAAATATTATTTACCTATACAATAATAACAAAAGACAATAGTATTCTGTTACTATTTGTGCCAACAACAGGAACCCTCATTCAGCTTATTACTTCAGCACAGCATAAGCAGTACCACAGCACTGAAGAGACTAAAATTGAAGAGTTTGTTTCTTTGAACTGAAATCTTTTGTGATGGATAACTAATTTATCTAAGAATACCACAGGCTATAAATCATCACACTATGACCTATGAAGGAAGCAGTAGTGAAAAATCTAGCAAATATAAGGAAATTTATTTGTTTTTCGTGTTCCAAATTAAAGAAATAGTTTTAAAACTGTCATCTGAGGGATCCTTTGCTCCAATATTCAGAATTGTTAGTCAGAATTGAACCTATTGGCCGCCATTTTGAAATTTTTATCTACGGGGCGGGATCGCTAGTGTATAATATTTCTAGAACCTTCTTACGATAACCAAAACAACATTCGACTCTATAACCTCGCTTTTTGAAGTCGGTTACCAGAAGTTCAATTTGTCTCGCTTGGTTGGTCTTTTATGGAACAAATGTCACGGCCGTGCCACCCCTTTACTTAATACAATCTTATAGATATTTTGAGAAATAACGATAGTAGGAGGTTCAAAGCTGTTATACATCTGTAGGGCGATTCACGTAACTTGACGCGCCGATCAAGTTGCGGTGCGGTTACAATTAAGTTTACGTTTTGGTACAAAATGGTATTCTTGTAAATGTTTAGCTGCGCGTCAACTGTACGTCAGACGTATGAAACTTGTTTGACATTCACATATACGCGCAGCAGTAGAATACTCTAAAGCGCTCGCGTGACGCGAACTTGACGCGAAAACGAAAAGGGCTGTTTTGATCGAAACGTAACTGCAACTGCGCCGCAACTGAACTTATTTAACTACGTGAATCGCCCTACTGATTTTAGGAATGTGTAAAGATTTATATTGATGTAGGATATGAATGTTATGAAGAAAGATGAGTAGAATGAAACGTTAGAAGAATTACTGATATGGAACGTACTTTAATGAAAGAGATGACTAATGAAAGTACTTAAGATGGAAAGAGTTAGAGGATGGATGATTAAGATGTTAAAGTACGGAAGGACGGAGGAGAGAACTGTCTGGAAGACGATGTAAGACGTGAAGGACGACGGAGGAAGACGAAATAAAGATGAGTATAAATAAAAGACGTAATTGAATTGAAGATTATTCAAACAATCCTCGTTTGATTTGACCCGAGACGGAACTATTCCCAAATTTATTTGTTTTTTATTTCTATGAATGGCATGAGACGAGCATGCCGTTCCCCTGATGGTAAGCGATACGACCGCTCATGGTCCGTAGCAAAACTAAACAACAACTTGAATTACAAAGCAATGCTTGGCATTCCTCTACGTTCGCCATCCTGAGACATAAGGTGTAAAGTCTCAATATCTCCAGTAGTTACTCTGGGTGCAATATCCATCCAACCAGGACACAACAGTAGACTTACACAGCAATTTGGCGGGAGAAATAGACATTGCGGTGGTACCTACCCAGGCGGCCTCTCACATGTAACCTACCAGCAAATGTATGTCTACTTCTGTCATCTCAGCACTATCACTCAGGGTAGACTAACAGAGAATGCCTATGGCATTTTGTCCGCCTATATCATTGACATATATTACTAAGTATAGAGAAGCTATCCCATACAAATAGACGGCCTCTTGTCTAGTGTAATGTTTATATCGGTGGCCTACATACATACAATTTCTCTATATAAAGTTAAATAAATAAATAACTTGATTGAAAGGACGTCCCACCTTCCCGTCCTGTCAAAACAAATCACAATGTCAAAAAAGTGATGGAAGCACCGGTAATGGCATTTCCCGTACAATATAAACCCAATTAGCTATTTCACTGGGATATTTAACATTTCTGACAGCTTAAACGGTTAATAGATGGAACTGTAGTGCGATTCACGTAATAAAATAAGTTCAGCTGCAGTACAGTTGCGGTTAAGTTTCAAAACAGCCCTTTTCGTATTCTCGTAATACGCTTGCGTCAAGTTCGCGTCACGCAAACGCTTTAGCGTATTCTACTGCTGCGCGTGTATGTCAATGTCAAACAAATTTCATACATCTGACGTACAGTTGACGCGCAGCTAAACATTTACAAGAATACCATTTTGTACCAAAGCGTAAACTTAATTGTAACCGCACCGCAACTTGATCGGCGTGTCAAAAAGTTACGTGAATCGCACTACTGGAAACGAGAGGCCGCGGGTTCGATACATGCACCGAACGATAGCGGGCAAAATGGAGAATAGGCCATTCATAGTATCAGTAAAAAAATCTTAGAACCCGATACTGATTAAAATTTATTATAGCATTTTTATGGTCTGTCTTTAAACGTTTTCCTGTTTCATCCCGGGCGACAGATTTTTGTAAAATAAAGTAATTATCATCACATTTTACATTTGTGAACAGAGTCGAAGGCAACAATTTTTTTTATTGGACTCCAAGTTGATTTCTCTAAGAACTACGAGCCTGGGCCGCGATTATGTTTATATTTATTGAAAATATATATTTTTCCCTACACAAAAAAGTAGATTTCATCGAGGGAAAACAATCTTCACACTGATATTAAGCTTCATAGTAAAAAGAGCATCCTCCTTTCTGCCTCCAGGTTAAAAATAAATAGAAAATTCCGATATCACTTTGCCTGACCTGGAATTCGAACCTGAGACCACAGCTTTGCAATCATGTCGTACATACATCACCAAGGCATTATTTTAATATTCACCCATTGATTCAAATACCAAGGATAGGCTCTTTAGTACATTTGGAGTTTCAAAAAGATAACCTTGAAATCGCGCTGAAATAAATATTTAATTATCAAAATCTTATCTTTATAATTTAAGAGCGTATACACCTTGCGCGCAAAGTCAACTATAGGTATTTCTTCGTTAATTTCACGCACACATAAGCGACCAAAGCTGTGTGCGTAGAGCTGCCGCGTCGGCTCGCTATACAATCGGCTCAAACAACTTTGATCCGTGCGCTTCAAATATTCAATTGAAATGTAACTGTAATATAATATCATAAAAATATTTTATTTGCATTATAAGTAGACAAATATTACTGTGCAAGCAATGAATAATACAAATTTTGGATACTAATCATATTTTCGTTATTATTACATTGTTAAGTTGCATTCAAATCAGTGTTCAATCAGTAGATACTACGGACGTTAAATTAATCATTTCGTGTTCGAACACATAAATAGTGTTAGGGGCCTTACAACTCCCTACAATTACGAAATATATTTAATTTTATATTACAATACATAACATAATTTAGCCTCGGAATTACGTCCCATTATATTACCTGAAACATAATTTATACTCACTACAAAATCATTGTAGGTAATAAAAATAATTAAATATTTTACTACCAAAGTACTAAGATGTGGTAATCGCATTCCGCGCGTGGCTATTTTTACTACGCGCGGCATAATCGACTGCAGCCAGGCCGGAGCGACGAGCGATACGTCCTCCCTCTAGAAGGCCTTGCGGCGGTCTGATTTGATCCACGTCGGACGGCGTGTTTTATAGTGGTTTTTAAAATATTTGTAGAAAACATGAAAACTAATTTTGTTGAAATATAAAAATGGTAATTTATTGATAAGATGTTCTTCTATTATAATATGCAATTGCCATAAAAAAATATGTACGATAAGTTGGTGAAAAAAAATATGTTCTTTACGAGAGTTTCTGAATAATTTCGCATTGTTTAAATTTTTATTTTTCAGGAACTAAACACAAAAAGATTACTTTTCTCAGCAAAATCCCTCCATAAGGGTCTTATTAGTCTGATAATATTTTTAGTTTCATCTTATATTTAGTGGTTTCGGATATCTTAAGCTTCTAAATTGCCATTTAAAGCCTAAATAACGAAACTTGTGTTCAGTAGTCCTTATAGTACTCACAAATTATCCATCAATCTATAATGTTTTCCACCAAAATCCCTAGATGACAACCTTTTCTAAAATTAGTACTAATTATTTTTCCTTTAAATTGTTTATTGGTGGCTATTAACTCATTTGAAAAGTCCTGTTTTTAAGCCAAAAAGCGCGTGCAGGGTATAAACGCTCTTAAGCGTTGTCAAAGTCTGTAAGTTGTAAATATATAATCTTTGTTTTGGTTAATGTACACGACTGTTTGTTGTCCAAAATAAAATAAATAAATAAATAATTTAATAGGTTTCGTCTAAACAGTGATAAAAAAACATCATCTTCATTGTTATTTATTTTTCTGTCATGATACAAGCAAGCATTTTCAAAATCGTTGCGAGTGATGACTAATTTCAGAACTAGACATCTACTGGGGCCCTACTCTGAAAATCCGAAACGATGTTCGAATCTTCGGACGATCGAAGCTTATGACGATATGAATGGACCTACTCTGTAAATGTTCGGATTCGTATATAGTACATTGTAGCCATAATTCTATGGTTAAGACCATAAGTCAATAACGACCATAAGTATATGGAGGTACATTCGTAGCGTATATAAACTTTGATCATCCGAAGTTTCGAACTTCTTTTCGGATGAATATAGTAGGGCCCTTGGTATCTATTCCCCTTTTTAAAGTAATGTTTCTTTCAGGTTCTGCCCTTCCGTCTTTATATATCTAGGCCTCGTAGTCCCTGCAATATGGCTGATAGAACTTCACAAAGTGGACCTCAGACTGCAGAAGAAAATTATAAATATGACTTATATAGAGGTAACTATGATATCAAAAGATAATTTTACCCGTTATTAAAATGTTATATAGCAGCATTGAGATAATATACCAGAGGGGACACTGCAAACAAAAAGTTTGTAACAAAATGAAGGGTACATTGTATTTTTGTCTTTGTCACTCCTACGAAGTATCATATCTTCCTTCTCGCTTCAATGTGTACCCTTGCGCACGCACAATACGCACAAATGTTGTTCCCAATGTCCGCTCTAGTATAATACCTCAATGTATAGCAGTGATCATTGAGGGATGCCTATGTTCAGCAGTGGAGTTCCTGTGGCTGAAACAAATTAAATTAGAAGACGGCTGATAAACGAGAGGGCGCGGGTTCGATCCCCGCACCGAAACAAATATTTGTGTGAACCAAAGGTATTTGTTTCAGACAATTGACAATCTAAATTTCGTGTAACACTACAGCAAGGAACTTGGACACTAAGTACCTAGCAATACAGATTAATTAATTTTTCTTCATTTTTACTTAACATCCTCTTAAGCCTTATTTATTAATCTAGCAGTTCCTGTTCATCCAAAGGTTGCCGGGAAGAAATTGTACTATTTAATTATTATTTTTTTACTTGATATATTTATTTATATTATTTATAGTTGTGCAATAAAGAGTATAAAATGAGTAGAAATTGAAAATTGAAATCTAACCCTTCTTTTAGACGGAGATCCTAATACCAGGAGCGACCAAGATTCCAACAGACATGTGGGTGACATTGATAGAACAGTTCCTGATGCTAACCCTTATTGTCGGAAGGTGGTTGCTACCGAAGGGAGATCTAACCAGGGATCAGCTGAGTCAACTCCTTCTGGTTTATATTGGTAAGTCCATTAGTAAACATGGTGACAAAAAACTCTGTCAAATTGAAAGAAAGAGAGAAAGAAAAAAATAATATGTATTTATTTTATAACTCAACGAGCCGTGGAGAGGGCTATGCTCGGTATTTCCCTACGAGATCGAATCAAAAGTGAAGAGATCCGTAGGAGAACAAATGTTACCGATATAACCATTAGGATTAGCAAGTTGAAGTGGCAGTGGGCCGGGCACGTAGCTTGTAGAACCGATGGCCGTTGCGTCCGAAAGGTTCTAGAGTGGAGGCCACGTACAGGCAAGCGAAATGTCGGAAGCCCGCCTACAAGGTGGACGGACGAGCTGGCTAAGGTTGCAGGAAGTCGCTGGATGCAGGCCGACCACAACAGGTCGATGTGGAGATCCTTGGGGGAGGCCTATGTTCAGCAGTGGACTTCCTGATATGATGATGATGACGATGAAAGGTGTTATCATTAATGTGGTCTATTTAAAAGATCCGATTCACTTAATATGATGGAGAAATTTCTTTACTAATATTATAAAGGTGAAAATTTGTGAGTATGGATGTATTGTTACTCTTTCACGCAAAAACGGCTCAACAGATTTTGATGAAATTATGTATAGTGATAACTGACACCCTGTATTAACACAAAGGGTACTTTTTATCCCGATAAATATAGTGTTCCTGTGGGATGAGTCATGAAACCAAATAAACATATTTTCGACTCTTTCAACTTCGAATAGTTAAATTAATATAATAGGGGATAGGAAAGGACATGATTCAATGCTTTTCGTCATTAAACTGAATGAGGGAGACAAAACGGGATATAACGGGGCGGGAAATAGGGTGATCCACAGTTTGTTTCTAGTCTTTTTTTTTATTCCAATGAATGCCGAGACGAACATGCCGTTCGCCTGATGGTAAGCGATACGACAGCTCATAAACAGTAACAAAATTCCACTGCACGTGCCATCCTGAGACATAAGATGTTAAGTCTCAATATGTCCAGTAGTTACTCTGGCTAGAATGTCCTTCAATCCAAAACACAACAGTGCATTTACACTGCTGTTTCACGGGAGAAATAGACTTTGCGGTGGTACCTACCCAGATGACCTCTCACATATGAGAGACCTACCACCAGCACCTGGTCTGGGCGTTGGCGAGACTGAAATTTTCTACCAGTTCCTGATACCTACGACTCCAGTCTGGATCTTATTGTGGGAATAAGAATTAGGATGTATGTGACTATTTGTGAACTAACCTCTTAATTTCAGGCACAGCTGCCGACATAATAGAATTCTTTGACTCATTCAAAGACGAGAAAGTGGCTACTGAGAAGGTCTTAGTACTTCTAACCCTGGCGATCTGGTCGTGGTCTCTCATGCAGTTTACCGTGGTCCTGACAGCCACCAAGTCCAGGAAGTCAAGAGGAGCTGCCAATAGGTCTGACATGTATGTGAAGCAACGCACTGCACATTGCTTTTGACACACAATCTCACAGGATATTTGTTTTGTTGCATATCTATTTATGTAGCTCTATCAGTCCATATACGTCCCACTGCTACTATTTTTTTTTTGTTACACACGTCTATGTATGCATCTCTATCAGCACGTATACAGGGTATATCAAGACTGCTACTGAAAACGAAGCCGGGTGGTAGTTTAAGCGTCTTCAATTTTCAAATCCCAGGGCACACCTCTGACTTTTCGGAGTCATGTGTGTATTGATAGTCAATCACCACGCACTAAAACGGTGAAGGAAAACATCGTGAGGAAACCTGCATACCATAGCGATTCATAAGAATTTATATGGTATGTAAGTCCGCCAACCCGCACTAGGCCAGCGTGGTGGACTATACGGCCTAATAACTCTCAATCGTACTCTCGATTGTAGAGTAGGCCCGTGCCCTGCAGTGGGACGTATATGGGCTGATCCAGACTCTTTTATTTATAAATAATCTAAGGTATAAAAGAGATTTAATTATTATTTTAACAAAAACTATGGATTTACCATCCAAAAATGAAGATATTTAAAAAAATCTTAAAAAAATATTGTCGCGTTTTTGAGTTGCATTGTGTTTGTAGTCACTAAAACTATCACCCGGCTTCGTTTTCGGTAGCAGTCTTGAGATACCCGGTATATTAAAGCATAAGTTTTTATCATAACACACACACACTGGCACAGAAACGTAAAATATAAATAATAGTTATTGTAAATATATTATTATTATACTTATTGAGACTTAACATCTTATGTCTCAGGATGGCGAGCGCAGTGGAATGCCAAGCATTGCTTTGTAAATCAAGGTGATGTTTGGTTTTGCTTTTGTTCATGAGCGGTCGCATCGCTTACCATCAAGCGAACGGCATGTTCGTCTCGCCATTCACTGCAATAAAATATATATATATATATATATTTTTTTTCTAACCTACGCTATTTGTTTTCTTTTTCAATCATTGTTATATTTCTCCATAAAAAAAACGCCTGTCATATTTTTTTTGTTATATCATACACAACCACACACACTTGCATACAAGAGCAAATAGCATCAAAAGCACAAGTTAGATGTATCGATTTTATATCATATTTAAATGCTTATTCTTTAATTTAATTTAGGAATTGTTTCACCTGATGGTAAGTTATTATCTAAACATCTATTCATGTAAATAAAATTGAAGTGTCTGTTTGTAAAGTGAAAATAAATAAAAATGTCCAAGCACATATCGTTATATACACGATACCTATAACGAAAATGTTCTTAGATTTTTTTTGTCTGTCTGTCTGTTTGTTCCGGCTAATCTCTGAAATGGCTGAACCGATTTTGACGGGACTTTTATTGTCAGATAGCTGATATAATAAGGAGTAACTTAGGCTACATTTATTTTAGTAAAAAATCTTTTATTTTAGAAAAATAGAGTTTTTGTTAAATTCCACGCGGACGAAGTCGCGAGCAGCTATCGTATATAAATATACTTTTAGATTTTATATTGCATCTTAAAATATAAGCGTGAGGGCAAAGAAAAAGCACTGGAACAGGTAATGGGTGCTGGGCCTACGAGAACCTAAAAAAATATCTATGTTTTTTTTCGTTAAAAATATATTTGTGCATGTCCAACTTGAGGCTGTAAATTTTTCATATGTTTGGTACCCCCGATACAGGCATGCCTAGCAGAGGACCATGTTAAAAATGTTTAGAAGTAAACAAAGAACTTATTTAAAACTTAATATAGTTGTACGATTTCTTATTGTTTTATCGTTAATTTATATATTTCACAAAAAAAATTTTTGTATGTTTGCAATAAATCCAAATACAAACTCATGTTTTAGGAGTAAACAAAGAACTTATTTAAAACTTAATCTAATTGTACGTTGTTTTATCGTTAATTTGTATAGTTTACTACAATATTTTTTTGTATTTTTCCTTTAAATACAAACACAGACTCATGAGTGACTTAAAAGTCTCTCAAAGTCTCTCTTTGACACAAGACTCGATCTTATTGTGGGGTCCGGACTATGAATGTGGTTGTTGGGTCTATTTATTATCTCAATAATACAGTTAACAGTCTCCTGTCCTGTCAAATATCAGCCAATAGGAAGGCAGAAAAAGGTGGCCCGGCACCACCATTTTTATCCACGTTTTTGAAGTACCAGCGCTCCCTCTAAATCACTACATAGTATAAAACAAAGTTGCTTTCTCTGTCCCTATGTCCCTTTGTATGCTTAAATCTTTAAAACTACGCAACGGATTTTGATGCGGTTTTTTTAATAGATAGAGTGATTCAAGTGGAAGCTTTATATGTATAATACGTACATATTATTGTACAGAAATCTATTTGTACCCGGGCGAAGCTTGGCGGAGCCGCTAGTTATAGATACTTTAAGGTTAGTTCGAACTACCAATCTTTTATTTTCAGGAACAGTCGGGCTTGCTGTTGTACGATCGAAGTGTGTGCCATAATAATGAATATTGCGTTACAAGACGCGCCGTTTTTAGCGTTTCGACTTTTAATAATCTGTCACTACAAGATAATCAACTATATGAATATATTTTTCACTTGCAAGAATACTTTGGTAAGTTTTTTTCTATGTATAAAATTGTAGAGTTGGTTTATTTGTTTGAAGCCATTCATTTCATGAAATACTAAAATTCTTGTAGTTTTGGATAGCCCATTAATCGATGTAGGCTATTCGCTATGGGCCTTATTAACTCGGATGAGCGAGGGATTAAATTTTTGCCCAAAACTTCAAAATTGACTTATTTATTTTGACCGTTCTTTTTACTTTTAAAATCAGTGGATTGCCATGACAGGATTATCATGTTAGACTGAAGAATATAGATTTTTATTAATATAGTTATTTTTCTCTAGCCATTCATAATAATAGATTGAATTCTCTAGTCCAATGCCTAAAGTTAATCCTTTGCTCATCCGAGTTTATTAATGAGGCCCCATAGGGGCCATAGGTCATATTTAAAACGTAACAAGAGGCCGCTTGTTTGATCCTTACACAGAGACAAATGTTTGTGTGACCTACAAGCATTTGTTTCCGGTCTGGGTGTTGATGAGAGCGAAAAGTCTCTCGTAGTTTCTGATACACGACACAAGACTCGATCTTAGTGTGGGGTCAGGACTATGTGACTGTTTGATGTCTTTATTTTATTAATTATGTTCGATAATCGAAAAATCTCTAAGTCCAAAAATGTAGAAATTATACCAAATCCGTGATAAAATCCGTGAATAATAGTTTTATTTTAATGTGTAACATTTGCGTTTTAAGAAACCATTATTATCATAGATATTGTATTTCAGGTAATTCTATTACAAATATACAGGCTTTACGTTTTGCATTTGGAAACAGTTGATGAGGGAAATGGAGGTTCCGTATACAAGAAGAGAAGGACGCATAGATCTAAAGAGAAGAAGGAAAGATCTAGAAGGCATACGTGAGTATTGTTGACTTTTCAGGTTCTTGTGAAACAAATTCGACAGCCTCCGTGGCGCTGGCGGTTAGACGACGCCTGCAAAACGAAGGGTGCGGGTTCGATCCCCGCACCGAGATAAATGTTTGTGCAGCCACAAATATTTCTTTCGGGTCTGGGTGTTTGTGAGACCGAAAAGTCTCTCGTAGTTCCTGATACCCACGACACAAGACTCGATCTTAGTGTGGGGTCAGGACTATGTATGTAACTGTTGGGTGTTATTTATTATTTTAAATACCTGTGGTTCACACAAACATTTGTTTCGCTGCGGGGATCGAACCCGCGGTCTCTCCTTTCACAGCCGGCATCTAACCAACTGCGCCACGGAGGCTGTCAATAAGCAATTATCTTCGCGTAATATTCATATATTCTAGACTAACATCTGTCGTCTGTAGTCTTCGAAATGTTGGAAAATCAAAATCGAAATAAGTTAACAAAGAATCCGCGTTAAGATCAGCAAAAAGTTTTATTTCAAGGAAGCTGTACAAAGCTGGTGTTGGAATATATAGCAATAGTAATCACCAGGCCCGGATCTAGGGGGGGGCAAGTCGGGGTGCGTGCCCCGGGCGGCACGATCAGGGGGCGGCATATTGAATCTTCGGAGACAACTACAAAACTCATCAATAACACTTTTTTTTTCGCCGTGCGCGAATTAGTGATTATGCGATAGAGGCGCGTGAAAAAGAGATGAAAACTTAATACTTGGAATGTATAATAATTTATCCATCTCAACAATTACGTTTAGTTTCTAATATCCAATTTGTGTTTAGTAGTTAGTTTTAGTTGATTAACCATCGAACGTCTTTTATGTGGTACAGGCAGTGGCGAATTTACTAGTAAGCTGAGTAGGCTGGAGCCTACGGCGGCAAATTTAAAGGGGCGGCAAATCTGGGCCATTTTTTTTGTTTTGATTTACTGAAATAATAAAAGGCTATATTTTACACACTGAAAAAATGGGGTTTGAAAATTAAGAATAGTTAAAATATTTCAGTAATATGTTCCCATGTTTCCACGTTGACAATTTAATAATAAACACTTTTTTTAAATATCTATACTTGGATCTTCTTCTTCTTCTTCTACCTGACGTTATCCCGGCCGGTGCCAGGGTCCGCCTTCCGGCAAATTCTCATCCATTTCGCCCGATCTTCGGCATCCTCAATAGTAAGGCCATTGACCCTCATATCTTCCTTGATGACATCGAGCCAGCGCTTCTTTGGTCTACCCCGCGGTTGAGGTCCGGGAATTGAGGCTCAGGCACACATTACCGACGCACTCCTGCGGTTTCCTTAGGACGTGACCATACCATCTCAAGCGGGATTCCTGGAGTTTATCAGCCACATCGCGGACACCAAGACTGCCACGGATGTGCTCGTTACGGATTTTGTCCAAACGCGTAACGTTGCACATCCACCGCAGCATCTTCATCTCCGCGACGTGGACCTCCTGGACGTGCCGCTTGAGGGTAGGCCACGTCTCAGACCCATACAGGAGCACCGGCCGCACGATGCTTTTATAGGTGAGACCCTTGAGCCTCATCGGCATCCTGCGGTCGCAGAGTATGCCCGAGATCTCCCTCCACTTAGCCCAAGAAGCGCTTATACGGGCTTTGACGTCAAGGGCGATGTCACCGGACTCATGCAGTACGGACCCAAGGTGCTTGAACTTGTCCGTCTTCACGGCCAGTTCGTTCCCCATCGCGATGCTTTGGGAGTCCGTACTCCCGCAAGCCATGTACTCGGTCTTCGCCACATTTAACTTCAGACCACCGCTCTCAAGCGTTCCTTCCACCGGTTGACCTCGCGCTCCAAAAGTCGTCGGTCCTCCTCCACCAGTGCAATGTCATCGGCATACATCCAACAACCAGGGCGCAGGGTCCTGGATGTGAGACGTAATGGCATCGAGCACAACACTGAAGAGGAATGGACTCAGCGCCGAGCCTTGGTGCACACCAACATCAATCGGGAAAGGATTCGTATTGCCAACGGCGGTCCGAACGAAGGACTCGGATCGGAGGTACATGTCTCTGATAATGTCCACATAGGCTTCCGGTATCCCTTTCACCCTCATCGCCCACCAGATTGCCTGTCGCGGCACACAGTTGAAGGCCTTCAGCAGGTCCAAGAAAGCCATGTGCAGTGGCGTCTTCTTCGCTCTGTATGCCTCGCCAAGCATCCTGAGTGCAAATATCGGGTCGGTAATATCACTGCCAGGACGGAAGCCGTATTGACACTCAGAGATAGTACACTCTTGGCGGAGCCTGGACTCGATGACGCGTTCGAAAAGCTTCATGGTATGACTCATGACCTTAATGCCACGATAATTACCGGATTCCTGAACACAGCTTTTACCCTTGTACACGGGAGTTATCACACTCAACCGCCATGAGTCAGGCATGTTTTTGGTATTTAGGATGCTGTTAAATAACGCAGCCAGAAGCTCCACACCGTGAAGCCCCAACGACTTCCACGCCTCTATCGGAATATAGTCAGGCCCTACCGCTTTCCGGTTCTTCATGCGACGAAGACTATAGAGAACTTCTTCAGGTGCAACAGGTGCAACAAGACCTTGTTTCGGGGGCAATTCGGGGTAGGACACTCCCAAGTAAATATCTATACTGGGATATTATAAAATATTCCAATAGTGATACTTTATAAAAAAAACTAGCTTAAATGTGAAAAAACACCTATTAACATTGATTATAGTCTTTAGACTTCCTTGCTAAAAACATAGTTTTTTTTCAAATTGGTTATTTATTGTTTACACGCACCCCGTGGTCAAGGGGTGGCAAAATTCCTTCACGGTTTCCTTTGCCTGGCGTAAGAGGCGATTAATAGGGGTCATTGGGGTCACTGGCACACTCTAAGATGTGCGGCAGAACTCGTGGCTTCATAGCGGACGCCCACGGTTAGGACGTCCGTTGCAGAGAAAATCTACGCCTACCTAAGTTGTGAGCAGCCATATTAGGAAGTGCGTCGGGTGGCACGGCGAGTCAACTAGGTGTTACTCGCTCATCCGCATCGCCTTTTGTCCGTAATACATCCAACCTGGCTGCAAAATCTATGCGGTACGAACAATAATTGTCCCCGTGCGTCAGATTGGAAGGCTGGAGACCTCGACATACACCTTATGATCTCCTCGTAGATATCGATTTAAAAAAAACGGTATTGTATTCACTCCGTTTTTAGGAAATTGAGTTTGAATCAGACCTGGAAGTTTTAAGGCCTGACAAGGCTATCCTTATAATATCCGTCATAATATCTGTGCCGCTGTACGTATGTATAATGTATATAAATGTATGTGTATGATGTCCTGCCACGAGGTCTATTTCAGTCTACTCTGTCCTATTAACCATAAGACGTTCTATGGAGTCGTTAATTCGTCGTGAGAAATTACCGAATATTCGAAGTATATGGGGCCGTACTATCTCGGAAAGACGCTACTTGATGCCGAGTTCTTGAAACGTTTGTGTGGAATTCGGACCTGATATTCCAAGCATTCCAACACCTCATCTCTAGGGAATCTACATTTTTCTTCTCCCGTAACGTCCATGTTTCAGCGGCATACAGAAATACGAGAAAGTGCTCGGACAAGCCTGATCTTTAGTAGCTTTTGTAGTAGTACGATTCCTCCATATTTTCCTGAGTTTCTCCATTGCCCCTCTAGCCATCGCCATACATCGTTTTATCTCAATGATACAACCACGATTGTTATTTTTAAACAGCCCAGGATAAATGTACAACTGAACCAGTCTTGGAGGAGCCCAGTGACAGTTTGTGATGTGTATTGAAATCCTCCAAGACCATTTCAGCCGACGAGAACTGCGTCCGCCCGTCATCAGCCACATGGCTGAGATACCTAAACAGCCGCGTCGTCTCATCTTCCCGTTGTGAGACCTGTAAAGGCACACGTCGATGCGGCTCAGGCAACCAAGATTCACATGCAAACACAAAGTGGAGAAGGACCCTCCATGCAGCTTAAACGGTGACAGTAGATGTCCAACCGAATATACATACAAGCATACCCCGACTTTAGGCTTGAAGCTTTCTTCAAGCGAATAACCGGGGTACAGCAGGTAGGAATATTCGGCCGGGCAACGAATCCGCGTCTCCATCAAGAAGAGCAAAGCAGACTAGGCCGTCTCGAAATGGTGGTGGACGGCATTAAGGTCGTTTGGAGTTCGCGGATGTTGGTGAACTCCATAGTGAACGCGATGGTGGGGTTATGCACCGCTGAATGACCTGCTTTGTTGAATTGCGCTGTCATGAAGTTGAAAGGATAGGTTTGATAAAGAGGCATCGAGAAGCCAAAGTCCGGGCATTAAGTAGGCCGAATGGGCACCGGCATGAAAGGGTCGGCATGTCGCTAAATGTCGGCCACATCCGGTCACCTACTGGCACGACGTACCCGCCCAAGATTATGTGCGACATGGTGAGGCAGCCCCTCGTGGTGGTTAGCCACGATTGGGCTCTTGTACTGTACTGTCTCTTTGGCCGGCGGGTCAACACTCCTCCCTTTGAGAGCGATCAAAAATACGTACAAAATCACTATCAGATCACTATTACAGTCTTTACGCCCCGTGGACGGTGATCGCTACCCAGACGGACACTTAAGTCCTACCACTAAGAACTGTGTCACTCATTTGGCACTACCCAGGGGTTACGTGTAGGAAAACTAGAGTCAAAGCTTACAGACGTGTGTGACGTTAACCCTCAAAAGTGACGCTAATATAAAGCGTGTAAAAATGCTTAACATGGTGGTAAAATGACGTTCTTTCCCGATGTCCTGTGTTGAGTGGGCGTCTGGTTGCTAAAAATGATGATGATGATTAAGATAAAAATATAGGCAAGGGGGGGGGCGGCATTTTTCAATTTTTGCCCCGCCTCGAAAAAAACCTAGATCCGGCGCTGGTAATCACAAATAGCACGTGAAGTCGGTAATAACATTTCACAAGTTATATAAATAAGTTAAACTTTGCGATTTACGATTGTGATTCACAAAGCCGATCGGCTAATATTATATACGATCTCGTGTTATCTATGAAGGAGTGAGATTTTTGTTACGAACCGATTTATAGTTGAAACTGATAAGTCAATTTTGTGTCTGTCATTTTAGATGTGAAATGGTTATAATATATGGTAATTTTTCATCATTAAAACATCACGTTCCCTCTCGTTTGTGTCTTGTGTTGTGGTTTGCACCACATCATAACATTAAGCTGAGTGGCTACTTACCGGTCACAGTTGCGACCAGCCATTTATTTCAATTTTAAGTTTAATATTCCTGTTTGTTTTAAGTACGTGTTTTTCTTTCTTTCTTTCTTCTTTCTCGCTTCACTGAGTTCCTGTACCAGCACAATGCGCAAAGATGTTGTTCCCGATGTCGGCTCTAGTATAATAAGTACTTCAATGGTTTACCGCGTATGTTTTGTTTCAGTGAACACAAATCGAAGCGACACAAGAGGAAGAGAGAGGTCGCTGAGACCACAGTCTCAGTTATTAGTGATCCAAGAAAACACGACAGAGTGGACGGTGGAAGAATCAGGTAAGATACCAAGCGCGGATCCACCGTAGTGGGCTCAATGGGCATGCCCACAACCCTAACGGACGTATGACGTCATACTTCCATATATTGAGATCTGTAGACTGATAATCACTACATAGTATAAAACAAAGTCGCTTTCTCTGTCCCTATGTCCCTTTGTATGCTTAAATCTTTAAAATTTTGATGCGGTTTTTTAATAGATAGAGTGATTCAAGAGGAAGGTTTATGTGTATAATACGTACATATTATTGTACAGAAATCTATTTGTACCCGGGTGAAGCTGGGCCGGGCCGCTAGTATATCAAATGCCATAATACCATCAATATAATAAAATCGCAGAGATTAATATTTATTGCGTATAACGATCATGAGCAAGATCATACGCAGACTCCCACTTCGTTGAATTTCTGGTTGCCATGCCCACAACCTTTTTTGAAGGCTGGAGCTGTAAAGTAATCGAAACGTCGGGAAGTCAAAAAAAGTAAAAATTAAACCAAATCCGCGATAAAATCCGTAAATAATAGTTTTATTTCAAGGGATTATAGATTATTATGTTTTTAATATTATAATTAATCACCACTACAAAAACCTAATTAATTAACAGTTATCTACAATATAACTAAATCTTATTTATATATTTTTTATACTATAAATCTCTTTTAAACTTTGCTTTACTCAAAAAGTTGGCTGTTAGAAAATGCCTTAGGCATTAAATTCACAATTTAAAAAGTGTAAAAATAAGCGCGGCCAAATGTCGAGATTTGTCACAAACAACGAAACGAAGCGAAGGTTTGGAACGTATAGATAGTTAGGGGTGGGTTGATACACAAAGGGTGTATTAGGTACAGGGGTCGTCACCTTGACACGACGGAATCACTGGCCAAAGTAAAAAGGGTTGGGAGTATTCGATAGATTTTGTCAAAATGAGGTTTTAAGTCGATCTTTTTGGTGCATTATTTGAATTTAAAAAAAAGGAAGAAAATTTTTCTTAATAACTTCGTTCCTTAATAAATCCGTTCCTTAATAAAGTCGATCGACCTTTTTGGTATTTCGTTTCGATTTAAAAAAGGAAATGCTTGAATTTTGTTTTATTTTGATAAAATTTGCCCGATTTAAGAGAAAGGATGTTGCCAATTCTGATCTTCAGCCAAGCGACATACATACATAAACTCACGCTTTCTTCCCAGAAAGTGCAGGCAGAGGTGCCAGGGCACCTAGATTTCGCCTTGTATGTTCCGTTTCGCATTTTGATTGCCTAACCTGATATTCGAACCCCAAACCTCAGCTCTGTAAGCGTACATGCCTAATTAAAACAATACTCCAGCTATTAATAGCGGGCGGCTCTTTAATAGAGAATCTAACTGAGACGGAATAGGCCAAAATCCATTATCCAAGCCTAAGGTAGGTTTGCGGACGTCATGAGACGGGTTGGATCAAAGTACACCATGCTGGCTTAGTAAGGAATTTATTCATATAAAAAAACATTGTGATATGCATGATCCCTCAGTTTTCATGATTCCATTGCCGCTATACCAAAACTACCCCCTTATTTATAAGAAGAATGAAGACGTTGATGAAAGTTGATGAAGCGAAAGTAGTATGTCAGGATCAAACAAAATGGTGGTCTATAGTCTCTGCCTACCCCTATGGGATACAGGCGTGCCGATTATGTATGTATGTATTTATAAGAAATCCCAAACTAACCATATAAACGTAAATTAGTTAAATCATGGTAAGAGGAGATAAAATGTTCATTAAGTTTTGCTATTCATAATGGTTTTTCTACGTATTTTATCTAACATTGCCATTTTACAGAGAAAATGGGATTTCATTTACTTGACAGTAATATCCTTCGATCAAATATACACTAGATACACAGTTCCCTGTAAATGTTCTGTTAAAAAGTGGCACCGATGCATTGAAACAAAAAAAGTAAACAAAAAGATCACATATTCTAAATATATTAACACAAATTCCACCTTATTCCTGGAGCTTAAAGTAACTTTTCACATAATATTGTCTAAAGTTCTGCGACGTTTTAAAAGCAATGGTCGGTGCGTTACTGAAGGCGAAAGAGTATTTAAAGCACTCTTTTTTGGTGCCATTTTCTAAGCGCTCATGTTGTATCTAGTGTATATTTGATGGAAGGTAATATCAAACGTCCAGCTGACACGCATCCGCTATTTTTGTGCCTCAAAGCTTAACCAAAAGTCTCGGCCATTTTAAAGTTAATGAGTTTTTAAATAACTGATTATTGATTTTTGACATCTAGTATAACGTTTTAGAATTCGAGCTGAATTCAAAAATAATAACAGCACTCAAAAACTGCGTCCTTATAGGAGGTTCATTTTCAACTATATAAATCTATCGAATGTCGATACTTTCCCCGTCCCTAGCAGGGTGTGGCGGAATGACCGCGCGGCACAATCGACTAATAAAAATGTATAAGCAAATGGACGGACTCAGGCATGTACTACGGGATTTAATTTACTTGATAGAACGTTTATTGGAGGCCAGAGACCTTTTTATTAGCTGACTCAAAAAGAAGAGCTTAGAACCTATGCCTTATATTAAAATTTCTGCCATGCCAAGCCATGTATATTGATTTGTTGACTAGCCAAGTCATTCAGCAAAAGTTTTTTTTATTGCAATGAATGGTGAGACAATCATGCCGTTCGCCTGATGGTAAGCGATACGACCGCTCATGGACAGTAGCAAAACCAAACACCTTGAATTACATAGTAATGCTTGGCATTCCACTGCGCTCGCCATCCTGAGACATAAAATGTTAAGTCTCAATGTGTCCAGTAGTTACTCTGGCTAAGATGTCCTTCAATCCGAAACACAACAGTGCATTTAAACTACTGTTTAGCGGGAGAAATAGACATATATAGAAAACAGTGCATTTAAACTGCTGTTTGACGGGAGAAATAGACATTGCGGTGGTACCTACCCAGGCGGCCTCTCACATATGAGAGCCATACTACCAGTGTTGCAGTTTACTTAATATAAGTGTATTATAGAATAAAAAAGCCAGAAATCCCGCCTTTTTCCAATGCAATGTTAAATATGTTTGTTTTTCTCAACATTTTAAAAGAATATGAAAATAAAAGTTTACGATGTGCGCGAAAACCAACCTCCAATACGCGACGTATTTATTTCTTGGTTTCATTTTCTTTTTATTTTAATACATTTATAGTTTAAATGGCTCATTATATTGATATGTACATATGCTAGTAAATTGTGTATTTTTTGTTCATGAAAATTTTGTTCATAAATAAAGTTTAGGACAATGGGCCCCGTAACATTCTCTGAGTACGTTTTAATCCAATTTTATACGGACGACCACGGGCGGTTTAGATTACCAAATCTACGCAGTTGATCATTAGCAGACAAGTAAAGTTACTGATTTGACTTTTACGTATGTCATATAACTTTGTTAGCGTGTGGTGAAATTTGTAACTACAAATAAATAATTACTAAAGAAATCTGTATCAGCCCATATACGTCCCACTGCAGGGCACGGGCCTCCTCTACAATCGAGAGTACGATTGAAAGTGGTTAGGCCATATATACCACCACGCTGGCCTAGTGCGGGTTGGCGGACTTACATACCATAGATTTTTTTATAAACCGCTATGGTATGCAGGTTTCGTCACGATGTTTTCCTTCACCGAGTTAGTGCGTGGTGATTGACTATCAATACACACATGACTCCGAAAAGTCAGAGGTGTGCCCTGGGATTCGAACCCGCGACCACCGTGAACATGTTGGCAGTCGCGTCTAGTCCGTTTACCAACAGGCCACCACGCATTATCATAAAGCATTTATACTCGTAATATAATAATTATAACATTTCCAAAGAAATGTAAAGAGACAAAAACTCCAGCGAAACACCAGTGCTAATGCATTGTTGTGTTTCGGTTTGAAGGATATCATAGCCATAGTACCTACTGGACATATTGAGACTTAACATCTTATGTCTCAGGATGGCGAGTGTAGTAAAATGCCAACCATTGCCTTCTAATTATTCATGGTGTTTGGCAGTGTTTAGTTTTGCTACTGTTTATGAGCGGTCGTATCGCTTACCATTTACTAATTAATTAATTACTTTCACAATTATGTTACATTATGTTATATTCTATTTGACCACTTTTAAAATTAATGCATTACGTATTACTTAATTTATAACAGTACAGTTTGGTCGTATGACCAGTGTAATACGGTCGTGTGTGCTTATTACTCGTACCTATTTTGCAAGTGTTTCCCAAACTTCTTTCCTTTTGTCTTCCATTAAGCACGAATATATAACTATAACGTCATGGACACCTTTAAATGCGACGCCTGTGCTGAACTACTATCTGAAGGTTCGAGGTGCACAATGTGTAATCGAATGCTGCACTTTCACTGCGCGGGAATAACTGAAGCAGGATATCGCAAGTTAGGAGATAGAAAACTTACATGGCGGTGCAATAAGTGCAAGACATCCAGTTCTAACCAGCCACCGTCGTCTCCTAAATGTGACTCAGAAAACAGGATCCTAAACGAGATAAGAGGTATCGCTTCCAAATTAGACTCCTTGGAATGTCTAAAAGATGAAATAAAGGCGTTGCGATCAGAATTTATTGATTTAAAATCATCCTTAGATAGCACTAACAAGGAGCTAAAAGATTTTAATACCAAAATCCTAGATATTGAACAACGTCTTACTCGAACGGAGTCCATTCAAAGTGAAGTTGATCTCATGCGTCAGCGTCTGGAGAAATTAGAACTCGAAACGGATTCAAAAGACCAATGGGCGCGCATCAACAATATTGAAATTAAGGGGATCCCACAGTCCAGTAACGAGAATTTATTTGATATTGTCACTAAAATCGGAGCAAAGATTCAATATACTATAAATAAAAACCAAATTAATTTTGTGACCAGAGTACCCACAAGAGAGAAAGACAGGGCTAAACCAATAATTGTGAGTTTTTGTCAAAGGTATGCAAAAGAAGATTTTATTGCAGCAGCTAGACTTGTGATCAAGACCTCACCTCTTACAACAGCACAACTAGGTTGGCCGCAAAATCAAAAAATATATATAAACGACCACTTAACCACCAAAAACAAGGAACTACTAAATAAGGTCAAAAAGGCAGCTTCGGAGAAAAAATTTCAGTATGTTTGGGTAAAGAATTCAAAGATACACATAAGAAAAAACGACACTTCACACATAATACTAGTGAATACGGAGAAAGATTTAGCAAAAATTATTTAATATTGAAAAATCGGAAAATATTAAAATTGTTCACATATTATTATGATAACAAAAATGCTATTAAGAATAACATTGAGAACCTTATACTTCAGTGTGCTAACAACGTTTACCAATACTCACTGTGTCTGCTGATTGTACATGCCACAGAAACAAATAAATATTATTTTTACGGTATGTATTTTCTACATATGAAAATACACTTTAAAGGCCTTGTAATTAGGTTCAATTTCTTTAATCCAGCTTTGTCACTTGTTATTATTAACAACCGAGCGTTGTCTTTTGTTTCTATTCATTGCCTTTTATACAATCATAACTCAAACTTCTGTGTGCTTGCTTACTGTGTCTCGCTGTGCTCGCTTTTTTATGCGAAGATTTTTAATGGCCACCCACTTTTAATTTTAATTTCTAAACATGTCTATCTCCTTTTACAATCTAAGCGAGTTATTATATTTAAAATCATAATTATTATAGTATTGATTAATCTAAAATGTGTGCCTTAAAAATATACTATCAAAATGTACGTGGTCTGCGAACAAAGACGAATGATTTCTTACGTAGAGTTTATATAAATACTTACGATGTGATAATTCTAACAGAGACTTGGTTAATAGATAGTATCAGTAATAGTGAAATCTTCGATTGTCGATATCTGGTATACAGGCGTGACCGCGATTATTGCCGTACATCTCAAACAAAGGGAGGTGGTGTGTTGATTGCTGTGCGGAGTAATTTAATAGTGACAGAACGATTTGATTGGCGAAGTACTGCAGAAGACATATGGGTAACTATTAGTATCAAAAAGTCCAAATTATCTGCTCCGTACAGCATTAACCTGTGTGCCCTTTACCTATGTAAAGAAAATACAGGTCATTCCTATTCCACTCAGTTGCATAACTTTACTAGCAACCTATATCGTCTAATTTCTACACATACTCGTGATCAATTTATAATATCAGGTGATTTTAATTTTGGAAATGATGTAGAATGGTGCAGTTTATCAGACAATTCCGAATTAAATTTAATGTGTCAATAAACGTGTCTTCTGTAGGTATAAAGGATTTTGCTGATACTATCAACATGTGTAGCTTATCCCAATACAATGGTCAGCGTAACGTGAACGGTAGACTTTTAGACTTGGTATTCTCTAACAGTCCGTTAAAAATAAATCGAGCTGAGGAACCAATGGCCTTACCCGTTGATGCTCATCATCCCCCTCTTGTTATTATTGCAGAATCTGTTGAATTACACGCTATAGCAGAGAAAATTAATACAAGATATATTTATAATAAAGGAGATTACCCTAAAATAAAT
The DNA here is from genome assembly GCA_023078785.2 of Hyles euphorbiae. Lineage (NCBI taxonomy): Eukaryota > Metazoa > Arthropoda > Insecta > Lepidoptera > Sphingidae > Hyles > Hyles euphorbiae. The sequence goes on along the minus strand of CM041054.1, from coordinate 1,637,893 downwards.
TCAGAAATTGATAAATTTGACTGGGACCACTATTTGAATTCAGGCACATTAGAGCAAGCCATATCCGTATTTTACAACAAACTATATGCACTTAGGGACCAATACATACCGCAAAAACCTATGAAAAAATCTCTCTATCCTCCGTGGTACAGTTTATCATTAATCAAAACGTTAAAAGAAAAACATAAGTATCATCGCAAATATAAAACTTATGGCAATCTATCGGACTATCAATCATTTTCCATACTACGTAATAGAGTAATTAAATTGGAGCAAGAATGTCATAACTCATATATAGAAAAAGTTGAAGCATCTATTATAAACAATCCTAAGTATTTCTGGTCATATGTTAAAAGTAAGAGATCCTATAATACCTTACCTAATGTAATGACATATCAAGATAACATAGCTCAAACTAGCGAGCAAATCGGTAACCTTTTTGCTACATACTTTCATTCCACTTTCCAACTGCGGACGACTGAAGATGCGATTGGTCCAACTATATCAGCGGATTCTTGCAATAACAATAACATATGTCTAAGTTCCATTAATGTTGACCCAGATAATGTACTAAAAATGCTCAAGTCGCTTGATGTTTCGAAATCCGGTGGACCTGACATGATATCTCCAGAATTTATAGTTAACTGCTCTAATAGTCTAGTAAAACCCCTATGCATATTGTTTAGAAGATCCCTATCGCTAGGTATAGTCCCAAATATATGGAAATCCGCCTTCATCACGCCAGTTTACAAAAAGGGAGATAAGTCAAAAGTAGAAAATTACCGTCCCATATCGAAGATCTGTTTATTTTCAAAGATTCTCGAAAGAGTAGTCTATACAGAAATGTATTCTACAATTATATGTCATCTTGGTCAGGAACAGCATGGATTTCTCAGACGCCGATCCACTACCACTAACCTTATTCTGTCCAACGAATTCATATCCGATGGGATGGAACAGGGAGTGCAGGTAGACGTAATCTATACTGATTACAGTAAATGTTTTGACAGTATTGACCACAGCATACTACTTCGTAAACTAAAATCATTTGGAATACACGGTGACTTGTATAGATGGTTTACTTCGTACATTGAAAATCGTACCCAAGCAGTAGTACTCCACGGTTACACTTCAGGATGGTGCTCTATCCCCTCAGGAGTACCTCAAGGGTCAATTTTGGGCCCACTTCTTTTTAATTTGTTCATTTCCGACATAAAACAGTGTTTCAAGCACTCATATATATTATTATATGCTGATGACATGAAAATCCACAAGCTTGTAAAGGACCTAACAGATATAGTAAAACTCACAGAACAAAGAGGTACAAAGAAAGAGCCTGAAAATTACTCATATACTTATCCTGTTTTTTCCAATGGGCCAAATCATGGGAGAGAATGAGACAAATAGTATGTGCTAAGGACGGCTCATGTTCACTCATGAAACGTCAAATTGCTATGTTGGGTATGATTACGCAGCCGAATTAAAAAGTGAATTTATGTCAAATGTTACAAACCGGCAACGCGCCAACACAATTTAGTTACGTTATACTTTCGTGCGCGCTTGACATAGTCGTCTCCCGATTTTTTTAAATATTTTGTGTTATTTTAATAATTAAACAGTGCCTGTGTACTTTACAATCAAGCCAAGCGAAATACCAATGTCTTGCATTATTGCAAGATGCAGATCGCGTTCTTCGCGCACTCAAAAACAAGCTGAAATCATCAGCTTCCATTTGTGAGTAGACAATAAACACATAATATTTGCTAAAAACTTATACAGGGTTGCAAAATATCTAATTAAACTTAAACTTTATTATGTTGGTGTCATATTCTAATAACCCGCAGGCCATTCGATTCAGTAATTTTTAAATATTGTTCATTTTTACCAATTTGGTAGTCATGTTCAATAGTGATGTGGTGCACATTTTATCGATAATATAAATAATGTATATTTTAGTTTACTAGCCATGTTACATAAGTTGGCTTGTACTTTAAATACTTACATACTTAAATACTTTGTTGGCGCAAAAAGGAGTTATACCTCGAATTAAATTCTTTCTAACTCGAGTTTGAAAATCGCGGTAGGTGAACGCAAGTTGGTACGAAAGAGTAGCAAATATGCATATTACATTTTCGGGATACATAGTATCCTATGCAACATATCAGGGTATCAGCAACGTACGAAATTTCATCAAAATTGCTTAAAATTTTAAAGTAACAGACTCATCGCGGCCTCTTACATATGAGACACACATAACAGTACAGTCTCATACCAGTAAAAACTATAAAAACCTATCTAATTCAATCCTACCTACAAAGTTGGCACATCACTGCCACAAACTAATAAAACTTGTGAGCGTGGCATGCCGTGTGCGCCGCGCAGATGACGCGCATAACGCATTTCGTTGCTCACTCGGCGACAAGCGTTTTCATTTTGTTGCGTCATGGCGCAATTTTGAGTTAACTCAGTGAGCCAGCGCAGTTAACTGCGCTGAGTTACTGAGTTAACGCAGGGATTTTCGCTGAGTTACCCATGTCTACAATATTTATAAACTCCATCACAGATAATTTTCGCTCTTTGATGTAGATCACTTCCAATGGTTCAATGTTGAGAGCCTTGGGGGAGGCCTATGTTTAGCAGTGGACTTTCTATGGCCGAAGAGAGGGAAAGAGAGAGACATAATAATATCCCAAATCAGCATAAAAGTAGGCCGTATAGTTTTACCAATCCAATAGACTGCATATTATATTCTTTATTTATCTTACAATACTTTTTTTTATCATCCTTATAATTTAAAAAAACCCATTAATTTTCATACATTTCCTTAACGACCTAATCGCATTTGTTTAACGTGATAAGCTTTTCTCATTTGCCTGGACGACTCTTTTCTCTGCATAAATTTATTAGTGGAATCTACTGGATTCTGTACAACATTTATATGTAATCTATATGTTTAATTTTCTGTTTGTTTCCCAAATAATAATAAATAAACAAATTAATTAATTGTTTCAAAACATTCCTTCTAGCTACCCAACAACCCGCACTAGGCCAGCGTGGTGGACTATATGACCTAACCATTCTCAATCGTATTCTCGATTGTAGAGTAGGCCCGTGCCCTGCAGTGGGACGTATATGGGCTAATACAGAATACAAAATTCCTTCTAGACACTACCTTCCTTTCCCCAAATTTATGATCAGGAGATGGTTCTCCATACATTTATACACTTGATTTAATAGCATATCGAGAACTCGCATTTTTTTTGCCAATTTTACAGTTTTCGTCAGAAGTACCCACTAACATGTGAAATGGTACCCTACATAATGAATAGCGAAATGACAGAAATCCGTTTGTAATATTAAGTGTCAATAAAGAAGTTCCCACCTTACTCTTCACAAATTTCGATTTCATCATGTACCTTGCAAAAAGTGACTCTATAGAGGTTTTGCGTACTAGCAGAGTAACGCAATCAAACATGTATTGTTTTTTTTTACATTTACATGATTCATGTATGAATATCTACCGATGTGTTTTATATCAAATTAAAGTTTATTTTATCATGCCTACGAATTTGCTAAAAATAAAGTTCATCTATCGATATCGATAACTATCAGACGAGATCACAGCACAATTATTTCTTGTTGTCAAAATTAGAGTGTACGTTGAAATGTCATTATCGTTTCTTCTATGGACCTCATTGTTCTGTGGTAAAACTACAGTCAGATCTCGATAAATTTGTTAACTACTGTCACATTAACCGCCTTAATTTAAATATTACAAAGTGTTTTCACGTTCGATTTACCAGACATATTACTGTAATAGATCGTGGGTACAAACTCGACAACTACGATATATGCACTGTTGGCAGCACTAGAGATCTTGGGGTAATTCAGGATAGTAAACTACTATTTGACGAACACATAGATAACATAGTTAATAAAGCCACAAAGGCTCTAGGATTCATAATAAGATCATCTGCCTGTTTCCGTTCACTCAAACCCATAAAAGTTCTTTATTGTTCTTACGTTCGTAGCCACCTCGAGTATGCTTCACAAGTCTGGAACCCACAATATGAAACTTATAAATCACGTATAGAAGTTGTACAGAGAAAATTTTTAAGGTACTTAGATTATAAAGCGCAGCAACAGTCGGCGGATTATCGTCATCGATGTAATAGATATCATTTTCTACCATTGGCACACAGGCGTTTTGTCAGTGATATAAGTTTTTTAATTGGTTTAGCTAATGGTTCTATTGATTGTCCTGAACTTCTAGAGAAGATACATCTACGTACAAATCAATTTGGTCTAAGACAACGACCTCTATTGCAGGTTCTATCAACTAACACAAAATATAGGCGTAATGCATTCATGATAAGGAGTGCCTTGAGCCTGTGGGTATAGGCAGGAAGGTACTTTTTGTATTAAAAGAAACAATGAGTAAAAATATTATATTATGTACAATAAGTTCAGAATTGAGTCGAAAGAATAGAATGGCGTTTTTCTTGCATGACAATCCTTATATATGTTTCAATTGACAGAGAACGCCGAACACTCTCGAACACCGCTGGCATGAAGTTCAGGTTGGTTGGTTGCCAGTATTTGTTGTCCGCCACATGTTCCTACATCACTCCCCCTCAAGCGAAGCGCACAACTGGTTTTACCACTCTTCCGTGTCTAGTGACATAGGGCTGGTTAGACGTGCTGGAACTGGAGTCCGTGGTCTCCTCGAAGCTCCCATTAATGACGTGAGCTGGCTTGAGTCTGTCAATTGATATTACGGTTGTGCGGAGTGGTAGCTTGATTTTGAAGAACTTGTCGTGACGTTCAACAACTTCGTAAGGGCCGTCGTAGGGAGGTGTCAGAGGTGGAACTATTTTATCGTTTCGCACAAAAACGTGTGTGCACTTGGCGAGATCTTTATGGACGAAAGGCTCTCGTCCTGTATGACTGGAACACGATGTGGATCTGAGTGATGCCATGGTATCCATGAGACGGCGAATATAGTCGTTTTCTTCATAATTCGGCTCAACTGACGGAGTGATGAAGTCTGAAGGCAGGCGTAGTGTTGTTCCGTATGTCATCATGGCTGGGCTAAACTCGCTGTTGGAACGGAGTGCAGTGCGTAATCCCAAAAGCACGGTAGGAAGTTCATTCGTCCATTGGGTGGTATTGCCGCGAGCCATCAGCGCTGCTTTCATGGTGCGATGCCATCTCTCGATGAGGCCATTGGATTGTGGATGGTAGGCTGTAGTGCGAATACGTGAGATACCAAACCTCTTCATAAGTGAGTTGAATAGTGAAGACTCAAATTGTCGGCCTTGATCGGTGGAAATTCGTGATGGGCATCCAAATCTTGTGATCCAGTTGTCATACAGAGCTTGGGTGACGCTTTCCGCTGTGATATCCACCAATGGAATTGCTTCGGGCCACCTCGTGCAGCGGTCGATTATTGTGAGACAGTAGCGACAATTATTGGATAATCGCAGTGGACCCACAATATCGATGTGTATATGTTCGAAGCGTTCTGAGGGCGGAAATTCGCCCAATGGAGTTGTTGTGTGGCGATGAATCTTGGCACGCTGACACTCGATACATCCTCGAGCCCAGTTGTTGATGTCTTGATTCATTTTCGGCCAGAAAAATTTTGTGCCTATTTGCCTCCGAGTAGCCCTTACGCCTGGGTGACACAAATCGTGTTGAGCTTTGAATGCCACAAAACGATATCTTGGTGGCAGATATGGTCGAGGTTTGCCGGTAGACATCTCGCATGTGATTGGTCGGCCGACTCCGGACTCGGTGACGTCACTGAACTTCAAATTTGTTTGTTTCTTGAGTTGCTCTAGCTCTGGATCACTGCGTTGGTCATAAGATAGTCTCCCGTAATCGATGGGGGAGGGGCACTGTAGTTCTTCAATGCGCGACAAAGCATCCGCCACTGCGTTTTCCTCGCCTCGCACGTATTCAATATTCGTGCAAAATTGGCTGATGAATTGCAACTGTCTCTCCCTCTTTGGCGTGTCAGAGTTGCTCGCCGGTCGGTTGAGTGCGTGGACTAGCGGTTTGTGGTCCGTAAATACGGTTACTTCGCAGCCTTCTATTAGTCGGCGAAAGTGTTTCACCGCGGTGTAAATGGCGAGTAACTCGCGATCGTACACGCTGTAACGTCTTTGCGTCGCGCTCATCGCCTTGGAGAAATATGCGAGAGGCTTCCATTCATTGCGCTCTTTCTGTTGTAATACGGCACCGAGGCTGCAGTCAGATGCGTCTGTCATTATGGCCAGTGGCGCACTGATGATTGGATGCACCAGAGTCGTGGCTTCCAAAATGCTTTGTCGGCACTTTTCGAAAGCTTTATCCGCTTGTATAGTCCATACTATAGGAGTTTTATCATTGCGTTTTCTATTGTGTAGATATTTGTTAAGCTCTGCTTGTAGCTCCGCCTGGTGTGGTAAACAGCTGCGATAAAAATTTATGATACCCAGGAAACGGCGTAGCTCGGCGATTGTCTTGGGTTTCGGATAATTAGATATTGCCTTGACGCGTTCTTCCGTTGGTTTGATGCCATCCACTGATACGTTGTACCCCAGAAAATTTATGGTTTCTTTTCCGAATTCACATTTCTCGATTTTTAAAGTAATGCCATATTTGTCGAGGCGTTCTAGGACTTGCCGTAACAGATCTTTATGGCTCTCTTCGTCTTCTGAATAAAGTAGAATGTCGTCGACAAAGCAAAAACAGTGGTCTATGCCTCGTAGCACCTGATGCATGAATCTCTGGAAAGTTTGGCTAGCGTTGCGTAAGCCGAACGTCATGCATTTAAACTCAAATAAGCCAAACGGGGTTGTTATCGCTGTTTTCTGTGCATCTTCTTTGGCAATAGGGATCCAGTAGTACGCCATTCTTATATCCAGTTTGGAGAATATCTTCATATTGCGCAGTTGGTATGTAAAATCTTGAATTCGAGGTATCGGGTAACGGTCCGGAAGGGTGACTGCGTTAAGCCGTCGGTAGTCGCCGCATACGCGCAGGCCACCGTCCTTTTTCTTCACGATGTGCAGAGGGCTCGCCCACGGGCTCTTGGAGGGTGTGCAAATCCCCATTTCCAGCATTTTGTTGAATTCCTCCTTCGCCGCTTGGTATTTGTCAGGCGGTAGAGGGCGTGGCTGGGCGAAAAGCGGGGGGCTTGAAGTTTCGATGTGGTGGATGACATCGTGTTTTGCCGGTTGTTTCAGTGACATTGGTCGAAGAAGCTCGGGGTACTGGATCAGGATGTCGTAATATACTTGGTCGTGATTGATGATGTGTATGGTTTCCTCGCTGGTATTCACTTCGAAGGCGTCGATCGTTAATTCTGTGACTGTGTCGATGAGTTTTTTTCTGTGAAGATCGATTAGCAACTTATAGTGACGTAAAAAATCGGCTCCCAAGATAGAGGTTCTGACGTCGGCAATGATGAACGTCCAAGAAAAGCTGCGTCGGAGGCCTAAGTTGAGCTTGAGCGTCTTCTCACCGTATGTTTTGATTGGTGTATTATTCGCTGCATATAATCGATAGTCGCTTGATGTTTTCATTTTCTTGCAGCTGGTAGCTGCTAACACAGATATTTCGGCGCCAGTGTCAACGAGGAAACGTTCTCTGGTGTCGCGATCGTAGACACACAGGCGGTTTGTATTCTTGGGGACATCGACGCCCGCCACCTTCGATGTCTGGTCTAGTTTAAAGACTTCTGCCTTCTGCAACACGGAGATTCGCATCGTCTCGCCTTGTCACCGAAGCGGTAATGAAATCGGCACTCCCAAGTGGGGTCGCCGCGTTTTGCAGAAGACTTGCTGCGCTGTCGAGGTCTTGAATGCGAACGATCACGGCGTCTATTTCGTGAGTAGCGCTGCGTTGACCGCCCACGCAACTCAGCAATCTCCAAAGTTAATTTCTCCACCTGTTTTGCCAGCTGTTCGAATGGAGTTAGTGTTCCCGAATCGTTTGTTTCCTTCGATACCGCTTGAATGTTTGCCGTGGCAGGTTCCGAATATTCCACCATTTTGTCAGCCATGGCGGCAAGCGTTTCCAGTGTCGACTCGGTGTTGACTGAAAGCACGACGCGTACCTGAGTAGGAAGGTGCTTGAGCCATTCAATTCGCAGTCCTTCGTCCGTAATCATGCCTCTACCGAGTTCTCGCATTCTGCGCAACAGCTGTGTAGGTTTTTGATCACCCAACTCTAAGCCACTCGTGAGTTTCTGGAAGTTTCTGACGTCCGATTTCTCGTATGCTGCCAACAAGCGGTTCTTCACGGCGTTATATTTGTCAGTTACGGGTGGATTGTACAAAATATCCGTCAGGTGCTGGAGGTCCGTTGCCTGCAGTTGTTGCAACACGTAGCGAAACTTTTGATCGTCTGAGGTCTTCAAAGGGTCGACGACGGCTTCAAACTGCACGAACCATGCTCGAGGAATTTCTCGCCAGAATGGTAGAAGTCTAGACTGTATGGAGACGGCTGCCACGTCGAGTTCATGCTTCGTATCCAGGTTAGCTTCGGTCTTGTCCATCACGTCGGGGTCACCAAATTGTGGGTATAGGCAGGAAGGTACTTTTTGTATTAAAAGAAACAATGAGTAAAAATATTATATTATGTACAATAAGTTCAGAATTGAGTCGAAAGAATAGAATGGCGTTTTTCTTGCATGACAATCCTTATATATGTTTCAATTGACAGAGAACGCCGAACACTCTCGAACACCGCTGGCATGAAGTTCAGGTTGGTTGGTTGCCAGTATTTGTTGTCCGCCACATGTTCCTACAAGCCTCAATAGTCTAACCCCTGATTTAAATATTGACCTATTCTGCACAAAGGCAAGCACAGTGAGACGGACACTTAATAAAAAATATTATCTCGAGAATAATAACTCTTAACAGATATAGTATTTTTGTACATAGATTGTTTCTTTTTCTTTTATTTTTCATTGTTAAATTTTATTATATACATATTTTCTTAGGTTATAATTTGCATTTAAGTATTGATTAAGAAAGTGTAATATATATATTATTTTTTAATGTATGGATAATAATATTTACTGTATTTTTTTTAATTTTTCTTTCTTTATTCTTAGATTTCCTTTTTTTTAGTTTTGTTTTAATTGTTCTTTTTGTCGTTGTATAATTAAGTTGTAATAGTACACATAATATGGTTCTATATAACTATGGAGGCTTGTTATTAGCAATTTTTCTTTATGTTATTTATAAATTTAGTACAATTTTGTTATTAGTCTGTAAGCCTTCTTCAATAATAAATAAATAAATAAATAAATATTTAAATTCATTTCTTAATTTCAAATTCAGTCTAAATTATTATAATTTTATATATTGCCATTGTATAATTATTTAAAATGCGTGCTGTGGTCTCCTATAATTGAAAATCACGTCGAAACGTAAACCATAATAATGCTATACCATTGTCTTCATTATATGTCGTGTATCCTTCGTTGGAGGTCCTCAAATAAAATAAATAAATAAATGTTAAATAATAAATAAATTAAGTTAACTCACTGCAGTCCAGTTCGCCGGTGGATGACGTCACCGACGCTGTCTAGACCAAACACCAATCACCAAGTAGTCCACAACACACAATAATAATAATAAATATCACCCAACAGTCACATACATAGTCCTGATCCTACACTTAGGCTCAATTGCACAAAATAACTTTGCCAATACCTTTGCCCTTGAAACTGTCAATTCCATACATTCGCAAGGTTAAATACATCTCAAATGTATGGCGATGACATTTTCATAGGCAAAGGTATTGGCAAAGTTACTTGGTGCAACTGAGCCTAAGATACAAGCTTGTATCGTTTATCAGAAACTATGAGACTTTTCGGTTTCACAAACACTCAGACTCGAAATGAAGACACAATTATTTGTCTCGATGCTGGGGTCGAACCCGCGGTCTTTCGTTTTAGAGCCGGGCTCTAAACCGCCACGGAGGCTGTCGAAATTAAGCGAATATCAAACTCCGGAGTACACGCCGCGCCGCGCCGTTGCGAAGCGTACACGAGACATTTAGGCAAACAAAAAACTACCCTCCATTGGATATTATTTCCGATCAATTTAGGATACTATGAAAAATTGTGACACTGTAGTTTTACGAACATATTATTATTAGATACTTTATTTTTTTATGCATCAAAAATACTGTTTGCCTGGTTCTATAACACTCACATCTTCTTAATAAAATAACTAAACAATGATATTGTGGCAGATTGCATAAAAGTTCAAATACTTGTTGCCTGTTTCTATAAAACTCATGAACTTAATAAATGAACGTTTGGTTAAGTTAGACGTAGCAGATATTTAAATTATTGGGGTACAATCAAAGTTATAGAATTTTACAGATTTAATTAAAATATTGAAAACACTTCCAAAATGGTCTTAAATGTCCAAAAAGTGGGTTAACGTCGTAAAAAAAAATGATGAGACTGCATACTTTTATATGTAAATCATAAATCACACCCAACAGTCACATTCATAGTCCTGAACCCGCACTAACATCGAGTCTTGTGTCGTGTATCAGGAACTACGAGAGACTTTTCGGTCTCACAACACCCAGACCCGGAAGAAATATTTGTGGGCCGCACAAACATTTCTTTCGGTGCGGGGATCGAACCCGGGACCTCTCACCGGGCCGCCTCTGACTGGGTCTAACCGCCTGTGCCACGGAGGCTGTCAAATTAATGAATAGAATTTTATTATTCTGTCTCTCTTCTACTCGCATGCGTTGGTCATGGAGTGGAAGAGAGATAGATGCATATCATGTCTAATGTTTAGGCCGATCTTGCGTCTCTATCACTTGTTTCAGCGCTTTTGCTCTGACATTTCAATGAATAGCGAGACGTGCATGCCGTTCATCTGATGGTGAGCGATACGACCGCTCATGAATAGTAGCAAAATCAAACGCCTTAAATTACAAAGAAGAGCTTGGCATTCCACTGCGCTCGCCATGCTGAGACATAAGATGTTAAGTCTCAACATGTCCAGTAGTTACTCTGGCTACAATGGCCTTCAATCCGAAACACATCAATGTATTTACACTGCTGTTTGGCAGGAGAAACAGACATTTCGGTGCGGTACCTACCCAGGCGACCTCTCACATATGAGAGACCTACCATCAGTTAACGCGATGTGACAATGAGTCATACTTTGTCGTTCGTATCATTAAAAACATCATGTTTTTGTTTCAGAGCAATAATACTGACAAACTCTGACGATATAAAGGAATTGGAACTTACAAAACTATTCAACGATCAAGTTTCCACTGAAAATGAGAAGAAAAAGAAGTGAGTATATGTTTGTTATATGTTTTGACAGCCTCCGTGGCGCAGTTGGTTAGATATCGGCTCTGAAACGAGGGGCAGGGGGTTCGATCCCGCATACCGAGACAAATGTTTGTGTGATCCGCAAGTATTTATATCGAACATTGAGTAGTAATACCTCAATGGTTTCGGGTCTGGATAGTGAGACCGAAAAGTTTATCGTAGTTGTTGATACACGACACAAGACTCGATCTTAGTGTAGGGTCAGAACTATGCATGTGACTGTTGGGTACTGTATCAGCCCATATACATCCCACTGCAGGGCAGGGGCCTCCTCTACAATCGAGAGTACGATTGTGAATGGTTAGGCTATATAGTCCACCATGCTGGCCTAATGCGGGTTGGTGGAGTTACATACCATATAATTTTTATGAATGAACGGTATGCAGGTTTCCTCGCGATGTTTTCCTTCACCTTTGTAGTGCATGATTGACTATCAATGCATACATGACTCCGAAAAGTCAGAGATGTGCCCTGAGATTCGAACCCGCGACCACTGTATCGGCAACTGCTTTAAGAATGTTTGACCTTTCGCTTTGTTACTTTATAGCTCGGATTTAGCAGAACTGTGATTTTTTAAATGTTTTTTTTTACTATTTTCAGTGGAAAAAAGAAACAAAAATCCGAAACGTCTGAGGAATCGGTAAACGTGCACCACACGACAGATGATTCAGGTATTTGACATCACCGCGTCCGCCACAGCCCCAAACGGAGCCCCAGACACAAAGACAAACATAAAGACAGGAAGCACAAACGAAAACGCGACTCTAGCGACACCTCTGACAGCTCTAGTTGAAAACTTGGATTTATGAGAATGACCTTTGCTTGAAATAAGTTGTCTGTGGTTTGGTGGCCGTTGGCGCCTAATAAAAAATTGTCTATGATTTGTTGAGATGGCGGTTACAGATGAATTAATTGAAAAAAATGTAATTATTGGGGTTTTTTGTAAGATTGATGGTAAGGTGTTGTTTTGCGTTAATAAATTGAGAATTGGCTATGAATACGTATACAGAGTATAATATACTCTTGGTTGAAAATCAGCCTTTGGTCATGGCAAATATAATGCCGTTTTCTTAAATAAATGACGGATGTAGGTCGGATTTGAATTTGTCCTACAATAGATTGTAGGGTTTAAAGAATTCAATTAATATAATATAAGGAGAAATATAAATTTATAGTATTTGTAATATGTATATTGAAACTCAGAGTATAAAAACTTTGTTATGTAATATGTATTGTTTATTTAGCATTAAGAATCACTGCCTTTGCGTTGAGAAGTATTATATTCGAAATAAAATGAAATGTAAAATACGCTTCGATCAAATATGTACTAAGTACAGGGTCCGGAATAAATCACACGCCAAAAGTGATCGAGGTTGCTTGTACTTATACATTTGAATTTCGAACTACGAGATATAGCAGTCTTAAATTAAAATCAACTTCAAATAAAAATACACCTTATTACGTTATTGTAATATTTGTATGTTTTAATTTATCATCCATTTTAATTTATAATGTTAGCACACGCTTATGTGTACTCTTATTTCTCTTGCCGTTTTTAGGCCGTTATTTAAAATCTAGTGTATATTTGATCGAAGAAAATACGGGTATTGTTTTACGGGTCTAACAATTCACCAAAAGTTAATTTAGAAACAACCATTGTTGTAGTATTCTTCGATGCGAAAACCTGTATATGCAATTGATAAAACTATTTAAAGAGTGTCCATGGCCCTTAAAAAGTTATGAAAATATATTTGTTTTGTGTTTTGGCGGGAACTCAAATAATAGACAAAGAGCATGGTCTGCACTATTGTGAGTTAGAGTTTGGCGGGCAAATCGTAAGAATTAAGCATAGCTCTTGTTATATTTTAAATAATTTGCTGTATTTTAGAGTTTTGTTGTTCAAAGTGGAAGGCATTTTATTCATTATAATTCTGTAAAGGATTTTAGTGAAATGGAGGTTCAGCAAGGTTGTTTCATGTGATTTATTCCAATTTTTTTTCGCTGGACTGTATATAAAGTTTTGGTAAGGGTGCCTTCGCCTTACTAAAGCATGACATGGGGGATTCTACGGTTCATATGGACTGACTGTCGGATACTGAAGGACAGTGGATTACGACCGCTTACACCAAAATTTGATAAATAAATTGAGAAAAGTTATTACTTGAGGACTAATAAGAATAGATATTGATACAAACAAACTTTTCAGCTTAGAGTATTTATAATATAGAGCGAGCTGTCATACATTCGGGTCTTGAAAAACAGATACTTTTTGTTCGTAATGTTGGTAGCGCTCCTATATTAGGGAAAATTGAATTCATTGTTTAGCAATTACCTAAATGCTATAAATTCCTTTGATAACCGAAATGATATTTAGCTATTATCCTTTTAAAATGAGTTTGAGTGGAATTAAATAGCCCTTAATTATTTATTTTTACTTTTCTTTTCCAAGTTATTCATGTATGTTGGACAACCTGTCAAATATCAGCCAATGGGAGGGCAAAAAAAGGTGGCCCGTAGGGCGATTCACGTAATTGTATAAGTTCAGCTGCAGTGCAGTTGCGGTTAAGTTTCGATCAAAATAGCCCTTTTCGTATTCTCGTAATTTTGACAACCGCTGTCAAATACGCTCGCGTCAAGTTCGCGTCACGCAAACGTTTTAGCCTTGGTTTTAGCGTATTCTACTGCTGCGCGTATATGTCAATCTCAAACAAATTTCATACATCTGACGTACAGTTGACGCGCAGCTAAACATTTACAAGAATACCATTTTGTACCAAAGCGTAAACTTAATCGTAACCGCACCGCAACTTGATCGGCGCGTCATAAAGTTACGTGAATCGCCCTACCGGTACCACCATTTTTATCTACGTTTTAGAGTGCCAGCTCGGCCTCTATATTATAGCTACTCCAGTACAGCAGACTATGGTGAACAAAGCCTTTTGTTTAAAAGGATAAAAATCGAATCAAGTGCCTACAGTATTGTTTATTTTTGTACATTAAACCCGGATTACATTAAATTAGAGATTAGTATTTTATTGTAAAAGCGCGCACAATATTTTGTTAAATTGTAGATTTTATAATAAAAATGTTTTAAAACTACTATGGCTGTTATTTTTCCTTGAACTTAAATAAAAGTTGGAGTGTATGTATAATAAAATATTACCTAATTTTGTATGATAGTAAAGCTGTAGTCTCGGGTTCAAAACTCGGGTTTGAGCAAAGTGATATTGAATATTTATACGCTGGGAGTCAAGAATTTGTGGTGGGAAGGTAAATTAAGAAGGTGCATAAATAGGTATTATTTAGATGTATATCTGGCGGGTCAGTATAAAAAATCAAACACGGAAATTAATAAGTCATCTGAAAACATATAATTAACTTAAATTATTTACAATAAATAAATATTATAAATAAGAAATGCTACCAATCATCAAAGTGAATTTGAACTGTAATTTTTATTAAAAGCAATAGCTTAGTATGTAAAATGTACTCTGTGGCAATAGCATGCAAAATTAACAGAAACTATTTAAACATAATATAAAAAGCAGAGAAACCGCCATTTTGAATTTGAAATAGCGTTATTTAAAAAAAACATGGCATTTGATCATTTAAATAAATAGCTTTAGCATTAAAAATTAAAAAGAATAATTGTTTTAAATTTTTAATCAAACTAAATTAGCCGTTTTGTATTTTTTTTTTTAATTGCCTTGAATGGCGAGACGAGCAAGCCGTTCGCCTGATGGTAAGCGATACGACCGCTCATAAACAGTAGCAACATTCCACTGCGCTCGCCATCCTGAGACATAAGATGTTAAGTCTCAATATGTCCAGTAGTTACTCTGGCTACAATGTCCTTCAATCCGAAACACAACAGTGCATTTACGCAGTGTTGTTTCACGGGAGAAATAGACATTGCGGTGGTACCTACCCAGATGGCCTCTCACATATGAGAGACCTACCACCAGTAAAATAAGTAATGAACTTATTCTTCTCTAGTTAGGGGCTAGTAAAAGATGAGAGAGATGGTTAAAGAATATTTATAACGACTTATCGAGATTGGTGATAAAGTCCAACAATAAAGTGCTGTAAATTCTGTTGGTAACCGAAAGAATATCTAGTTATTCTTATTAAATGAGTTCGAGTGGTATTGATATTGAATAGCACTAAATAATTATTATTTTTAAGTCCTCTTTTTAAATAATTCGTGCCGTATTGGATAACTTGTAAAATGTCAGCCAATAGAAAGGCACAAAAAGGTGGCCCAGAACCACAATTTTATCCATGTTTCTGAAGTATCAGCGCTCCTTCTATATTATAAATACTCCCATGATTAAAAGAGACATTTTCAATTAACTTTTCATTACAAAACAAGATATACTCCTAAATCTTTGATCTACCTCCATAATTTCAAACACTAACACGCTATTTATTCTAAATGATCAAACACCAAATATTTATAGGTTATCAGTAATCTCCGCGCCATATTGTTTGAATATTTCCCGCCAAAAGTTCGCTCTGTCTGGTGTGAGAGGCGCGACGTATTGAGGCTCGATGGCAATGGCCAAATTATGAGGATAAGGAAGCCATTCTCCATTGCCAGGGTCTATAGTTGGAGTTCTGAAATAAGAATAATACATTCAGTTACAGCGCAAGGAAACATTTCATTTTAAATTTCAAACATTAGAAGGCTCAAAGTCACTCAACGAGGCACGGAGAGGATTATACTCGATATTTCCCTACGAGATCGACTCAGAAATGAGGAGACCTGTAAGAGAACAAAGGTTACCGACATAGCCCATAGGATTAGCAAGTCGAAGTGGCAGTGGGCCGGGCATATAGCTCGCAGGACCGATGGCAAGCTAGGAAGCTAGGAAGAAATCTTTTGAATGAATTTGTAGAAATGAATTGAATGTATTCTAATGCATTTAGATCTGGATGGCAAAGCAATTTAGCGATATTTGCGTAGCTTAGTAATATTATTCAAGGCACTACAGCAAACGAAGACATGAACTTTTAAATAATAATTTCTAAAATCTCATTATTTGATTGCTTTTTTTTGAGTAACTAATTAATCAACGCAAAATATTTTATGGCTTGAAAATTAAATCAAAACATTGCGTGTAGCGTTCCGCGCCACTGTCTCAATTTAAATAATCCTTTTTAATACGATTATAACCTTTTTAGAGCTGCCAAGCTCTCGATATAATACCCATTACATGATTAAAATCGCAATTAACCAACATAGTATATGGCCTAAACCTTGAATTCGGATGGATCTCATTCGACTGTAGAAGAGTCAAAGCTCAGCACAAGGCGTGTATAGCTGATATATATATATATATATATATATATATATATATATATATGTACCACTGCAATGTATATTTCTCCCGCCAAACAGCAGTTTAAATGCACTGTTGTGTTTCGTATTGAAGGACATTGTAGTTTGAGTAACTACTGGACATATTGAGACTTTACATCTTATGTCTCAGGATGGCGAGCGTAGAGGAATGCCAAGCATCGTTTGATAATCCATGGTGTTATTTAGTCTGCCACTACCCATGAGTGAATGAATGAATGACATAATCGCCATTCATAGGAATACAAAAATCATGTAGAGATAAAAATACACTTACCCATACTTAGCAAAGTTGGTCCAAAGCATTGTCATGAAAGTGATGATTCTTGCATCATCCTCATCCATTGGTAATGGCAGCCTTTCCAACTCAAACAAATAATACAATTCATCATAATGACATGTCGCTTGCAGACTTGAGTTGGTTAGTAACCTACCCAAATTCCTCATCCCAATATGATTGAAAATATATTGGAACACCGGTTGATCCGATTTGTTGGCGTATGTATCTACAAAGAAAGACATCGGACCAACAAAACTGAAATCTGAATTGTAATTTATAAGACCACCTATTAATGCCTCTTCTGTATTGTTGGTGAAATATGTATCTTTTATAATATTTCTAAAGTCCTCCTTTTCATCTTTGGGAACTATTAAATTCCTTTGGTCTAGTACAGATAGATCTTCGTTCATGATTCTATCAACCAAACTTGTTATTGTGAAATAATCAAGCGTACTTGCTAAGCCTTCGACTGTATTAAGACCTATTAAAATCGGCACATAGTATGTTTTATTATTTTTAAGAATATTATAAGGAGTGTCGGTTAAAAACGGTTCTTCGTCTTCAAACACCGTTTCTACAGACGGAACGAAAACAGACCGAGAATTCATTTGTTTCATAATAGCTTCTTCTAATTTAATTACTGACGTTTCTGAGTAAACTTCGTATAGTTTTTCAGGGTCTTCAGAATTCACTTCAAGTGACTTCGCAATTTGGCAAGCCGTGGCTAACGGATCTGGGTCAAAAGATTGCGGAGTAAATAAGGACCCACTCTCTGATATTACCCTATGGAACAACCCTTTAGTAGACTCCGACATAGTAAGTAAAAGAGCTGCAACACCACCCGTTCCTTGTCCAAAAACAGTCACATTATCGGGATCACCGCCGAAATTTTCTATATTATCTCTGATCCAACGTAACGCTGCCCTTATGTCTTTCAAACCAGCGTTACCGGGCGCTTCTTTAGTGTGTAAATTAAGGAATCCATAGACATTCAGTCTGTAATTAACTGTCACTAAAATGACGTCATTTGTTAGTAAATACTGGGGGCCGTAGAACGCTGGTGATCCCGAACCTACTCCGAAACCTCCTCCGTGTATGAAGACCATGACTGGCAGACTGCTGTTTATAACCGTTGGAGTATAGATGTTTAAGACCAGGCAGTCATGATTATCGCTTGGAGCTGTCAAAGGGTCGTGGAAGGGAAATTGAGGGCAAAGTACTGCTCTGTTATCCGCTTTGAAGACCTCTTTGAGTGTTGGAGGTTCTTCTGGTGCCTGTAGGGAATGAGAAGTTTTAGCATATTATTAAGCAATCAAATACAGGGTTAGACGGAAAGGGGAATACTAAGGTCATCATAATGAACAACAATTTTTACTTGAGATTCAACTCTGAAAACCCGAAAAAAGTAGCTGTGCTTTTTGCAGAATCAATAAAATATTTTCATCTCTTTCTGTCTAACTCTGTATAATAATAAAATAAAATAGAAATAGTGTTTGTTCGAGGATATATGAACACAAATTCCATCCTTAAGTCACTGTAACAAGACATTTACAACCGAATATTCCACACAAGGAGATTTCTTCTAATTTGGAATCGTATAATATATCTCTATTGTCAACTTTTAGACCACTAGACCATGAGAAATGTCTGTCACCAGTCAACATTTTGTCTGGATTACACTTTATTACCATAATGATTGCTCATTAACAGCGAATCATGTTATTGTGAAATCTAATTAGATTAGACTATGGTAGCTGAATTTATCTACAATAATAATACAAAAAACTCACCTTAAACATCACAGGAACGCCGTACTTAATGCCCAGAAATTCATAATAACCTTCACTAAACGACAAAGCTCCTTCAACTTTCCCATATTTAGTATCAACGATTTTTGTCTTCTCCTCACAGAAAGCTAGGCTGAATGCGCCCAACAGCACAAGGCTGTAAGCTCTCATTTTAAAAAAATATCCTTCGAATATAATTGTCTATGCCTCGTTCGAAATTTGAATGAGCGAGTTACATGTCATGTGTTTTTATTTGAAAACGAACGTGATTTTAACAATGGAGATGTTATATCTATTATCAGATTAATACGTGATTTTCTTCAATAAAACATTTTGCAATCAATGTTACGTAATTATTTCATAATGTGGCTGTGATATCACATTGAATAATACTTACGGCCTTTTATTTATTAAAGTATATATTGGCAAATACCCCCCTTATTTATTAATCTATTTTAGATTTCGAATATTCTGTCCCTTTCGACCACATTTTGAAGTTAGTATGAGCGAAGAAGACAAAACATTGGAGAACTAAAATAGATTTAAAACTTTAAAGACGTTAGAATAGTTTGCTACAGTTAAAATTTATTAAAATTACGACCCATAAGCAGCCCCTACCAAGGATGGGACCCCTTTGCAATCGATACTTCCAATGAGAAGGGCTAGGCTAAAAATGCGTGATGGCCAATTGGTAACGGACCGAATGTTGCTTAGACCGTGATTGCGGATTCGAATCCCAGGGTACACCTCTGATTTTTGGAATTTATATTGTAATTGTATATCTACAATAGTTACGGTATTTCCTCTTCATATGTCATAGCTATAGGACACCCGGTATAACTAACGTGACCATACGTCCCGTTTTGGGCGGGACAGTCCCGCTTTCAGGAAGTCTGTCCCGGTGTCCCCAGCAAGGCCGACATTGTCCCGCTTTTGCAACCAAACCAAAAGATAGTTTAAAATGTATTTCCCGCTCGCAATGCTTTACCGAACTACTACCGAAAACCGCGAGATTATACCAACACTTTCGTAAAAACATCTTGACTTAATAAACTTTTCCACAATTGGACGTAGTTAAGCAGAAAGGATCCAACCCACACCAACACCGAAATTGAGTTAGACATACCAAAGAGGTCGTAAAGCTTGATACTTTCGTTCAGCAAAAAGATCCTTCAGAAAAACAAAGCTATGACATTCATATAATCATTAGATACCAACCCACATGTATGGCCGGTATATATTATTATTTAACAGAAACAATCCAACATGCTTGGAGCTGTTCTCTGATATAGACATTTAAAGACCCCAGGATAATATTTATATCACAAAAGAGATTCAATTCACTTGGGTCGTTTCTGATAATTTATTTGTGGCAAATAAATAGCTAATGGCAAAAAAATAGCACAGCCTAAACTAGACGACTTGAAATCTATGTTTCATTTAATTCAAAAGATTGCTTACATTTCTATCTGGGGGCACGGCAGAGCCCCCTCCAAGTCGAGCTAAAAAGCGGCACAGTCGTACCATCCTTTTCTCGAAGCAATTCAGACCATTTTCAACCCCCCATAACTTCGTTATGGTTAAAGCAAGAAGCCTGAATTTTCAGCTACTAAGCAGGCATTGTGGGAACACGGTATATTTAAAATTCCATTCAATTTGAACCAGTAGTTTAGGAATTGTAACTTGTGAAACTTTCTTAATTTTGTCACTGACTGACTGACCGATCATCAAAAGTCTAAGGCACTTCTAGCAGATACAGAACCTTCAAATTTAGAATATAATTAATGTTTAATGTCTAAAGTAAGGGAAAATTTAAACATTTCATAATTTCTGTCTATTTTTCTAGATACACTAGCTGCGTGAATAACTTTGTAATCCCATATAAATGTATAGGATTACAAAGTTACATTTGCAGTTAATGAATCATTGTACCCGTATATAATGGAATAATAGTTGTAGATAGGTATCTATATATATGAGGCATAACAGGAGTGGGTATAGAGAGAGAAAGGGTGTATTCAGCCCATGAAACTGTACAACATTCCTTTAGAACTTCTTTACTGGTGGTAGGCCTCTCATATGTGAGAGGCTGCCTGGGTAGGTACCACCACAATGTCTATTTCTCCCGTCAAACAACAGTTTAAATGCTCTGTTGTATTTCGGATTGAAGGAAATTGTAGCCAGAGTAACTACTGGACATATTGAGACTTAACATATTATGTCTCAGGTGGCTAGCGCAGTGGAATGTTGCTATTGTTTATGAGCGGTTGTATAGCTTACCATCAGGCAAACGGCTTGCTCGTCTCGCCATTCATTGTAATAAAAAAAAATAGAAAAACATGACGAAGAAAAACTTACAAATAAATAGACTAAATGGCTCGAAAATATCAATTACCATGAAAGAAAGAACATTAATAATCAAATCCGCTATATTTGTGATAAATTAATACCTACAAAACTAAGGAAAAACCATAAGACACTTTTTTGAGGCACTTTTTTTAAGACGCTTTAAGAAAAATCGTTAGTGATATTCTAGAAGTTAAATGTACCGAAAGGAAAAAAGTAGGACTCTACAAAAAGACGTGAGATCCCATCAAAAACATCCTGTAAAAAAATAAAGTAAACTTGACCAGCAGCATTATGTATAAATTGTACGATACATTATGTTTTCATGCGATGGCCAAGTCGATGTATTTATTTACAACGTAAAGAATTTTTAATATTGATATGATAATTACTTACATAATAACTTTATACAGAAGGTCCCATAAGCAAGGACTAAATAAATTAATCGACTTGTTAGTATTACATCGAAGTATTACATGCATCTCACAACTTTTTGCGGTAGAAAACCTGAGCTGCGAGACTTGGAATTTTTTTACAGGATGTTTTTGATGGGATCAAGCTTTACAGGGAGACGAAAATATCACGGATGATTTCGACGGGTTTGGAGGTCTACCTGATTTTCCAATTGAAAACGAATTTGACTACGATAATCAGGACTAAAACGAAATGTAAAAGTATGAAGATTTTTTTATTTTATTTTGTTTAGTACCTAGCTGTCTCATATAACATACTAGTTACATTATTTTAAGTGCAAATTGAACTCATATTGTTATTTTAATAAAATTTATTCTAAAACTTTTCTTTCTTTCGTAATAAAAAGCTTTTTAAAAACAATTTGGTATTTGGGACTTTTCTGACAATTTTAATATTCTGCTAGTTCTATTGAAAGTGCTATTTATCAGAAAGGATCCAACCCAATATTTTTTAAAATATCTTTTAAAATATTGAAGTTAACCTAATTCCATTATTTCAATATTAAAATACATAAAAATACCCTCCTTCTGTCACTAAATCAGTAGATTTACTGTACCGCATTTATGACAAAATTCGTTATAAACTTCAAAGTCAATTATCTCAAAACTAGTTCGATGTGGATTGGATCTTTTCTGCTTAACTACGTCCAATTATTATTGAGTACGTTACGTATCTGCCTGAAAGTAACGCACCTATCGAAAGAGTTTTTTTCTCACATTATCAAAATATGGACAAGTTATAAAACATAGGTGAGTGTCGCAGTAATGAAATTTATTTTGATTACGAATATAAATATAAATAAATTATGTACTGAGTTTCACACCTCTAAAAACTAAACTCGATGGTTTGAAACAATTTATTCAGCCGACAAATACAAAAATACGATTTTATGTTATTCAGTCTTCTATGACAAAACCTTGTAAAACACTAAAAACTTTATTATTATTATTATTTAATTCCACTGATGTCCCGCTCTGGCACAAAAAATAAATGATCACGTTAGGTATAACCGAATAGCGGCCAGATCTGGCTTCTCCCAGATGTAAATGTTTTTTGACTCCAGTCCACATCCGAAACATATTATTTCGCGTACTGTTATTCTTAAAGTAACGTGTCCACATAATACTGCTTTTTCCAACTTATTCCGTTACATTCCGCATAAAAAAATGTGTACTGTACTGTATCAGCCCATATACGTCCCACTGCAGGGCAAGGGCTTCCTCTAAAACCAAGAGCACGATTACAACCGTATCGTACTGTTGTAAAACCACGCCACGACGGCAGTCAGTGATATTCTAGCAAATTTATATCCATAGGTTCAGAAAACGAGCAAATAGGTCACCTGATGGTTTATTGAACGCTGCCCCCCATGAAAATTTATAAAGCTTGAATCATCGATATGTTGCCGGCCCGCAAATTAGAAGCGAAGATGGAACGAACAAGGGGCCCTACTCTATATATCCGAACGTAGTTCGAATCTTCGGATGATCGAATTTTATATACGATACGAATGTACCAACATATACTTATGGTCGTTATTGACTTACGGACTATAGACTTATGGTTACGATGTACGTTATACGAATTCGAACATTTACAGAGTATGTACATTTTTATCGTCATAAACTTCGATCGTCCGAAGATTTGAGCTTCGTTTTGAATTTACAGAGTAGGGCCCAAGGCTGTGAAGAGGAAAAGGGGCTATTGGGCATCTGGCAAACACTGAACGAAACGCATCGGCAAAGCTGTCGCTTCACATCGATCACTCCTAGACATCGATACAGCCCTGGACGATTGCTACCAACATTATTATTATTATACATTATTTCCAACTCCTATCGTTGACTTCACGATTATTTTTGTCGTGGGTTAAAGACAAGTTAGGTAGACATTCCTGGAGACTCGGCGAGCTTCAATGCTCGGTGTCATTACAATGCGTATGGATCATGCGACACAGGAGTTGCAGTGGCGTGTGTGAGGGGGGGACAGTCTCCTCTACTCATTGCTAAGTCATGATTGACATCAGCATGGCTCTGTAACTTACTAAGATTTTAGTCTGAGTGACTGTATCATAGCACAGACGAATGATTCTTAAATTAGACGTTGCTGCTTTGTACTCTGATGCGTTCTTGGGTGATTTAAAATACAAGTCAGTTATTAACAGTACAAGTGCATTTTGGACATGTCAACACCCCGCTGACATAACAGACACAAATGCAAATCATGCCTTCAGCTTATCTCTTTTGTTATTGCCACTTTTGCGACGCTCAGTTTTAAAGACTGAACTGAACTAAAACGACTGAACTCTACTTGAACCTGAAAGAGACCTCCCCATTTAAGTAGTTATGCTTTTTTCCCCCTTTCCCAATTAGAGAGATCTACTTAGCATCTCTTCATGTGTCGTTTTAGAACATCCTTATATCTTAAGTATCTACTGGCCGCTAGATTTAAGCTTCTTGTACTATAGTTCTGAAAGCAGTTGAAAAAAACATCATCTAAAACTTTTGGATCGTACCTACTTAAGTGAATAGCTTAATTTTCAAAAAAAAACGATCACCCAACAGCCACTCATATAGTACTGACTACACACTAAGATCGAGTCTTATGTCTTGGGTATCACGAACTACGAGAGACTTTTCGGGTCTCACAAACACCGGAAACAAATATTTTTGGACCGCACAAATATTCCACTCGGTGCGGGGATCCAACCTGCGGCCTCTCGTTTCACAAGCGGCGTTTAACCGACTGCGCCACGGATGCTGTCAAAATAGAGCGGGAAAGGAAAGGTACAAATGATAGAAGAAAATTCAGTATCGGCACTCCGACAATCTCATAAACACGATAACAACGCCTTTTCAATTCAATTTTCTTCGAGATACTGGTAGGTACCACTCCTGTTAACCCGCCTGTAGGTACCTAGCTAGTACAGGTAGCTCTACCAATATTATAGAGATAGATGTCTAGAATAATTTTATTTGAACTTACATAAGATAATAATTGTTATTATTTTTTTTTTTTTTTTTTTTAAAGCAAGTATAGAAGGTAATTTTACATTTTTTTAAATGAAATTGTAAAATATTCACACGTTCAAAAACTTCATTATTAAAATAATAGATTAAACGCAACACACGTCATCATAATTTTACTTTTTTCTCAAGTTATTAAAGTGATTTTTAATCATAGTAAATGTATATTTGCATTCTATTATTTTTAATTTATTTATATGATACATCGACATGTAAATTATTATATAAAGTGAAAGTTTAAAATGAAGTATCAAAACGCACTGCAAACGTATTTTGACACAACACAATCATAGTTATTTTGACCACAAAATACTCATTTTATGTTACCTTTTTGATTAAAAGTACAAACAAACGTTACTTTCGTGAGAAAATTGTAAAACAACGTTAAATACAAACAAGAAATAGTATAATTCTACTATTTTTGTAAACAATTACACTTTTTTTGCCTACGTGTATTCCGTGAAAAAATGTTAACTGATTGACTAAAACTGGACACAAACGGTATTATTATGAATAAGAAGCCGAGAACCGGTCCCAGGATCAGAATAACGAGGACACGCAACCGTAAACCCGACGAATTTGATGAGAAAAAATACATTTTCCCGTGTCAATACTGCCGTCTAAAATTTACAACGAACCATCATTTCCTTCGCCACATGACTTCTAACCACGAGACGCAGCAAAAAGCCGCCACATTTGAGTGCAATGACTGTCAAATTGTGTTTAACAAGAAGAGTAATTTGGATCTTCATTGCCAGACCCACCATCAGGCTAAAAGTAAGTTGAAATGTGAGAGTTGTGCAGTTACATTCAAATCAAGATACTGTTTAAGACGACATCTTAAACTGAAACAGATATTAGCAGAGAATGCATGTCTAAAATGTCATAAAAAGTTCACGAGCAAAGATGGTCTCGCTAAACACATCAATAACAAACACTCTAATAAAAATGTTATTTTTGAGTGTCAGATGTGTTCATTGAAGTTTAAAGCTGAAGAATCTCTGCACAGTCATCTGGACCGTATCCACAAGAGATTATGATTTAAATAAGTTTATTTTAAGTGTGTTGTAGAGACAGGATTATATGCATATTAGAGCTAAATTTGTGACTGATTTGTGCAGTGTGGGAAATCTTCACATCATTTTGGTATAGAATGCCTTAAGACACTAATGTACTCTACAATCTGCCCTAAGACATTAAACTGAAACCTAGGGCTCTTTTCTCTGGTAAGTCTAAACATTATGAGACTATTTAGACAACCTAACCATGATTAAGTAAAGTCTATCAGCATTAATAGACATAAAGAATTAACACTCAGTACTGAAACTTAACATCTTTCTATTACACAGGTATGTCTTTAACTTTCAAAACAATTTAAACATAAAGCAAATATAAATTGGAAACAAACAAAGGTTATTCACAACATTTCTCAAGTTAAGCTTTCCATTTCAAGTAAAAAACAATTATTTGTGTGATCCACACATATTGGTTTTGATTCTTGGTGTTTGTGATACCGAAAAAGTCTCATAATTTCTGATACTCAACACAAGACTTCATATTCATGTTAAGTTATTAATTATTAAGACTTGATTCATAGATATTTTTAAAACCTAATTTTGTTATCAAATATTATGCCCCTTTGAAAGAATATTGAATTCAGTTTGAGCAAAGAATACAAAGCATTTTATATCTAATATAGGTTTTGTCTATGAATGAGGCTGATAATCAATACTCTTAGAATGTTTGTGGTCTGTTAAATATGTGATTTTCCTTATAATGATTGCCTTAAATATTGTGAGTGGTAATTGACTATTAATACAAAACCTTTAAAAGTGAAAAATTACCTTCTAACAGCTGCTGCCAATAAACAATCCCAATCCAAAATTTGCCATTTGAGATTGACAGCTCAATCTTTTTTCTGATACTATATTGCCAATAATTAATCTCAGCAGTGAAAAAACTATGGCA
The DNA here is from genome assembly GCA_023078785.2 of Hyles euphorbiae. Taxonomy (NCBI): domain Eukaryota; kingdom Metazoa; phylum Arthropoda; class Insecta; order Lepidoptera; family Sphingidae; genus Hyles; species Hyles euphorbiae. The sequence goes on along the minus strand of CM041054.1, from coordinate 1,611,285 downwards.
ACATGGTAAATAACAAATCGAAAAGTTGAAAACAATCCAGATTGACTTCAATCTAATTTTTTCGATTGATTATTGGCATCGGCTGTAATTGATGCATATAATCCAGTCTCTATGTAAATTAAGTTTAATTATAATTTAAGTATTTAGTGTAAAATTTAACAATGGGTTTGTCCAAGTACATATTAAGTAAGGAATAAGTTAATAATTAAGTATACTATTGCACATCTTAATAACTTATTACTAAAAACTTTTTTTCTTGATATAAACAAATATTTGTTTTATCAATTCTCTATTTATTATTTAATGAGATGGAGATTATTTATTTCATATATAAAATTTCACACCATTTAGATTATCATCTTTGAGTATTGACCCTGCTGTTTTTACTGTACTGCAGCAGCCCATATATGTCTCAGGCCCAGGGACCGAAACCCATTCGATATTACGGTACCGGTATCGACGAATTTCGGTTACCATTAATATTTCGGTAACCGTTATGACGCATTATAAAGGTTACCCTTATATACGGTAACCGTTTTAATACCGGTAACCTAAAAAGACCTTGAATGCAAAAGAAAACGCGTTGTTGTTGCATAACAAATAAATATCATACTTGTCGGGTTGTTTACACAATATCGATGGATTCGGTTCATTTCTTTTTTGGTGTGTAATTCTGTTGAAAAAATCATGAAATGAGTAAAGATAAATGTGTGGTATAGTGCCATAAAGTTTAGTAAAGACAAACGGCGGTATAACCATTAACAGGCACTGCCCCCGCTTTTACTTATAAGGAACGGCGCATGAAACATAGAGGTAACCCTTATTTCGGTTACCGGTATGATACCGGTTAAATTCTAGGAATCCAATAAAATTGGCGGATACCGGTTACCATTAAAAATACCGGTATTATTTTTTTCGGTTGATACCAAAAAATACCGGTATTTTCGTTACCGGTTTCGGTCCCTGCTCAGGCCATATATTTACACTGGCCTAATGTGGGTTGGCGGACTTAACATACCATAGAAATTCTTATAAATCACTATGGTATGTAGGTTTCCTCATGATGTTTTCCTTTACCATTTTGACAATCACTATTTTTACCAGTACTTAATGTTGTTATTTAGAAGATTATAATTGAAACACATAAGAAACTTCTTAGTCTTGTGACTGATTGCTGATTTCAACAAAATGAAACAAAAAAATTTGGTGTGCAATATTTTTATTAGTTACGTTTTTCTTCACTCTTATGTGGAAAACATATGATACAGGAAGATGTTAAATGCTTGTATTTAGCATCTTTAGGGCATTTTAGGATACCTTATGGGAGAGGACTATGTTGAACAATATACTCTTGTAGTATGATTTATCAATTTGAATACACTTCAATCAAATATACACTAGATACAACATGAGCGCTGAGAAAATGGCACCAAAAAAGAGTGCTTTAAGCACTCTTTCGCCTTCAGTCACGCACCGACCGTTGCTTCTAAAACGTCGCAGAACTTTAGACAATATTATGTGAAAAGCTACTTTAAGCTCCTGGAATAAGGTGGAATTTGTGTTAATATATTTGGAATATGTGATCTTTTTGTTTACTTTTTATTTTCAATGTATCGGTGTCACTTTTTAACAGAACATTTACAGGGAACTGTGTATCTAGTGTATATTTGATTGAAGGGAATACAACATAAAATTTAAAATGACAAGTGTACAAATTACATAAAAATTTCATTATATAAACATTGTTGAATGTGTTTTCCATGAGCTAAAAATATTTTGTTACCACATAACTCAGTTTTTTTCATAGTTAAATAATATTTGAAATAAGTGCAGTATCATTTAACAATACAATTTTTTAAATCGTCTTGAGAATTGTATTCTATCAACAACCTAACAATTTTAAAATTTCTTAAATTAAAACTCAATATTTATATGTTAATCTTCTTGATTTTACCAGATATATTACAAAATACAACCAGTCTTATTCTTAGTTCATAAACATATTATAGTTATTGAATTTTCTGTCCCTATCTGAGTCATCAGCCCATATACGTCCCACTGCAGGGCACGGGCCTACTCTACAATCGAGATTGAGAGTGGTTAGGCCATATAGTCCACCACGCTGGTCTAGTGCGGGTTGGCGGACTTAAATACCATAGAAATTCTTATAAATCGCTATGGTATGTAGGTTTCCTCACGATGTTTTCCTTCACTGTCCCTATCAAATGACTTAAATTCAGATTGAGGGAAGACAAAAATTTAATAACTAATATAGTTGTATATCTATAAATAGGGCAGAAGATGTTTAATGAAACTTTATCCTGATAGTACATATATAAAACTAACTTAATTTAATAGATTTCGTTTTCATCTCGATAAAAAATATTATTTTCAGTTTCATAAAATTTACTGTCATAATACAAGCATTTTCAAAACTGTTGCGATTGATGACTAATTTGAGTAACACTCCACTAGATATGTACTGGAGCGCGCACCACTTACAGAGGAACACTACGCGCTTTCCGCCCTGACAATTAATTTATGTCAATGGCTATAATATTTTAATTCAACCCAATTAAAATTACATATGAAAAGTAACTTATTAAATTACTACTAACAAGGTGTATTATCATTTTACATTTATAAAATACAAATTTAATATTAGGTCATTCTGTATAGAGAAATTAATATTAAGATAAAAATGTCCATTACTAAAGTAAATAAACACTAGAATAAATTCACAAACTGTACATATTTTGATGTGTTTTTGTTATGTATTAGTAAAATCAATATTGGAATACATCTAATCAATGGCTCCAATGAACACTCCTCTAACTTAAAATTTTTAAATTTTCTTTTTTCGCGTGAAATGCTTTACTATTTAGGAGTGTTCATTGGAGCCATCGTAATGATATGTATAGTTTTTAAATTCTGCTGCTCTATCTTGACAGCCTCCGTGGCGCATTTGGTGGGACGACATATGTGAAAGAAATATGAGGCCAAGGGTTCGATTCCCGATCCGAGACAAATATGTGACCCACAGGTATATGTATGTGACTGTTGGGTGTATTTATTTTCTGAGTTTAGTAGTAGAGTTTAACTGACACGAGATTGCTTACTTGTCTATCGACACAATAGGGTCCTTGATTATGATAATTTTGCATACAAACACAAATAAAATTAAAAAAAAAAACATTTCACACGCGAACACTATAATGCATATTAAGACATGTGACGTCACAGATTTGTTTTGCAACACTTTTCTTTTTACTGCGAGATGTAAAACGTTTTTAACTTGTATAAGTCGAAACGGACTTACAAAATTCTTTGTTTGCTATATTTTGGATATGGATACATTTTGATAAATATAATAAAAATGGAGACAAGGACCCTATTATCGGCCGATGCCAATAATCAATCGAAAAAATTAGATTGAAGTCAATCTGTTTTGTTGTCAATTGTTTTCTACTTTTCGATTGGTCTCCTGTCATGTTGCCATAGTTTATTCACTACTGAGATTGATTATTGGCAATATAGTATCAGAAAAACGATTGAGCTGTCAATCTAAAACGGCAAATTTTGGATTGGGTTTGTTTATTGGCAGCGGCTGTATGTCGACAGAATATTTTTTGTGGTTCGTAGATGCGCGCAGTTTTTTTGTGATTCTCCAGTTAATCTTACATTTTCTCCAATATTATCCTAATTGCTATTTTTTCTCGAATACTATGACATATTTTCCGCTTGTATTATATTCTAGAGATAATTTAGTATATTTAGACAATTATTTAAGTAAATGTACTTATTTTTTTTATTTGATTACCGCCGCGATGTATGTGTTTAATTGTATTTGTGTATAAATCCTTTGTTGTTGAATAAACCTGGGGTTTAATCTATTCTCCGGCACGAAATCGAATGTTCGGACGGTCGACATCCACGTATAAGAAAAAGTTTTTCACTTCTAAAAATCAATAATATTCTCTCTGAAACTGATCATCCACTCCGAACATAGTGTAAGATTCCGACCTGTGGTAGATGATTTGAACATTTTGTAAAGTATCAAGGCATATTTTTACAGTTTTATGTGCAGCTTGGCAAAAAAATGTAGAAATAAATGCAGGCGCCACTGAGTTTTTTTCCTGGCATCCTTATAAAGCTCAAGTTTACATTTTGATACTTATTAATAAAAAATAAACTTTATAAGTTAATAATAAACGTTATTACTGGAAATACTGCTATAAAAACGAAAACTATATACAGGATACAATCAAAATGTTGAAGATATGCTAAGAAGATATGATAGTGCTGACAGGTGAAATAAAGGGTTAGTTCTGTATCCACACTTTTTTGCCAACCTATAAGACTTTCGAACATTCATCGTCGTGTATGCGTATAGAGTGACCCCATTGTTAGAGATAAGGGTACATTAAGCATACTACATAGTCGCCGATCCATCGACCAATGTCGGCTTGTCGGCGGTCTAGTTGGCGGTTTGATTCAATGCAAGTTACAAAACTTTGTTAGCGATATGTTGTTAACTCAACATAAATAAAGGTGAAATCAAACTATCTAGTATTCCGTCTTACGCATAGAGTAAAGAAGTGGCCATAAATACTAGATGCGGCTAACCGGCCAATCAGGACAATGGAACACACAAGGCCACGTCTCAGCGTACGACTGATAATGTACACACAACAAAAGAATCCATTGTTCAGATCGGGCTAAGACCCGTTTCTCTAGTATTGATGGCCGCTTTACTCCATGCGTAAGACGGTATAATATATTTTGATTTCACATTAACTTTTTTATAGTGTTGTTAAAAGTAGCCGAGCAACTGAGCTGCGATTGTCATGTTATAGGTCAAATGGTCGGTGGCTTTGATGTGTAGTGCGCTTAGCACAACGGAACAAAATATATTTTTATGTAAGCCTCATGTAATTTATATAAAAAATTCTTTTCTCCAGTAAAATAATACCTCGAATTACTTGATAACAAATCTAACTAGCGAAAATTGTGTTTTGAATTAATAAGCGATCTTAATATCTATCTAAAGATTGATCCCGAAAAAGTACTGATTCAAATTAGTTAATATCGTCAAGCCTATATGGCTTGACGATATATATTTGACAACCTCCGTGGCGCAGTTGGTTAAACGCCGGCTGTGAAACGAGACAAATATTTGTGTGATCCACAGTTATTTGTTGGGGGTCTGGGTGTTTGTGAGACCGAAAAGTGTCGTAGTTCCTGATACGACACAAGACTCGATCTTAGTGTGGGCCAGGACTATGTATGTGACTGTTTTGTACCATAGATGTGTGTACCTATAGGTTCTAATCACTACATAGTATAAAACAAAGTCGCTTTCTCTGTCCCTATGTCCCTTTGTATGCTTAAATCTTTGAAACTACGCAACGGATTTTGATGCGGTTTTTTTAATAGATAGAGTGATTCAAGAGGAAGGTTTATATGTATAATACGTACATATTATTGTACAGAAATCTATTTGTACCCGGGCGAAGCTGGTAATATATAAAGCTAAATTTTTTTTTGTACGCGCTAATCTTAGGAACTACTGGCTCGAATGGAAAATTTATTTTGGTGTTGAATAGCCCATTTATTGAGCTAGGCCATAGGCTATATACCATCACGCTATGACCAATAGTAGAGTAGCATTAATGGAAAATGAGGCAAAACTAAATTTCACGGATCGCTTGTCTCATGATTTTTTTCAAGTTAGATTAAGATGAATTAAGATCGCTCGTTAATTTTGACCGTAATACCAATTTGTTAAAATAGGCATTTTGAACAATGTACATATCATAACGGGATAATAAGCTAAATTATATTATTGGGTAATATTATGTACATTTAACTAAATTGTATTTTATCAGCCCATATACGGCCCACTGCAGGGCACGAGCCTCCTCTACAATCCAGAGAGCAATCAATACAAATAATAAAAATTGTATAACAATCAATATATTTATTTATCTATCTTTAAGACCGGCTAAATGATTGGTTAGTAGCATGAGTGTTTCATCCATTGAGATAATATACTAGAGGGGACACTGCAATCAAAATGTTTGTAACAAAATGAAGCGTGCATTCTATTTCTGTCTGTCACGCCTACGAAGTAACATATGTTCCCTCTCGCTTCACTGTGTACCCGTGTGCACGCACCATACGCAGAGATTTTGTTCCCGATGTCCGCTCTAGTATAATACCTCAATGATAGAACATTTATTGAGCTAGGCCATAGGCTATATACCATCACGCTATGACCAATAGTAGAGTAGCATTAATGGAAAATGAGGCAAAACTAAATTTCACCGATCGCTTGTCTCATGATTTTTTTCAAGTTAGATTAAGATGAATTAAGATCGCTCGTTAATTTTGACCGTAATTCCAATTTGTTAAAATTGGCATTTTGAACAATGTACATATCATATCGGGATAATAAGCTAAATTATATTATTGGATAATATTATGTACATTTAATTAAATTGTATTTTATCAGCCCATATACGGCCCACTGCAGGGCACGAGCCTCCTCTACAATTCAGAGTGCAGTGAAAACAGATAATAAATAAGCACGCGTATTTGTATAATATATTTATTTATCTATCTTTAAGACCGGCTAAATGATTGATATATAAAAAAATGAATGTTTCATCCATTGAGGTGTTATACTAGAGCGGACATCGGGAACAAAATCTCTGCGTATTGTGCGTGCACACGGGGACACAGTGAAGCGAGAGGGAAGATAATGTTACTGCGTTGGCGTGACAGAGACAGAAATAGAAGGAGCGGTACGGACCGTTCATTTTGTTACAAACATTTTGTTTGCAGTGTCCCCTCTAGTATGTTATCTTAATGGTTTCATCTATGTATTTAAGGAAGTGATTTCCTTTTTCTTCACACCAGCGTATTTTTGTCTTATGAAATAGCATTACATACGCTTCTATTTAAGAAAATATTTTTTTAATTTACTTTTAGTTAAGATTAAGTTAAAAATAAGTTTCCAAAAACCTGATGATAAAATTGTATTATTTAAGTATTAAAATGTAATTATTGTTTATAATTGATTTTTATTTTTAACTTTATAACTTTCGGGCGTAGGTATATAAGTATATACGTGGTATATACTAAGTAGTTTATACTGGTGGAAGGTCTCTCATATGTGCGAGGCCATCTGGGTAGGTACCACCGCAATGTCTATTTCTCCCGTGAAACAACACTGCTTAAATGCACTGTTGTGTTTCGGATTGAAGGACATTGTAGCCAGAGCAACTACTGGACATATTGAGACTTAACATCTTATGTCTCAGGATGGCGAGCGCAGTGGAATGTTTCTACTGTTTATGAGCGGTCGTATCGCTTACCATCAGGCGAACGGCTTGCTCGTCTCTCCATTCACTGCAATAAAAAAAAAAAAAAAAAAAAAAATAGTCCACCACGCTAGCCAAGTGCGGGTTGGCGAACTTAACAAACCATAGAAATTCTTATAAATCGCTATGGTATGCAGTTCCTCACGATGTTTTCCTTCACCGTTATAATGCGCGGTGATTGACTGTCAATACACCCATGACTCCGAAAAGTCAGAGGTGTGCCCAGGGATTTGAACTCACGACCATTGTAAACATGTTAACAGCCACGTCTGGGCCATTACCAAACGCCATCACGCCCTTTCTCTCGGTTACTATGGTATATGAATACCCAAATTAAAACACAACTAAATAAAATTATATTTATTCTTAACAGTTGATAAATATATACAATATTTAGTATTGAATTTTCTGTATAAAACAATACAATCGGTATTACAATAACCATTGTTAAAACTGGTGCTGTTCTGGGGCTTACTCTACGATCCAAAACGAAGTTTAAATGTTCCGACGTCCGAAGTAAATTATAAGTTTACTGGTGGTAGGTCTCTCATATGTGAGAGGCCATCTGGGTAGGTACTTCCGCAATGTCTATTTCTCCCGTGAAACAACACTGCGTAAATGCACTGTTGTGTTTCGGATTGAAGGACATTGTAGCCAGAGTAACTACTGGACATATTGAGATTTAACATCTTATGTCTCAGGATGGCGAGCGCAATGGAATGTTGCTACTGTTTATGAGCGGTCGTATCGCTTACCATCAGGCGAACGGCTTGCTCGTCTCGTCATTCACTGCAATAAAAAAAAAGTTCCATTTATAAAATCAATACTATTCTCTAATGTCATTCAAACAGGAACACAACAGAGCATTTACACTGGTGTTTGGCTGGAGAAATAGACATTGTGGCGGTACCTACCCAGGCAGCCTCTCATATATGAGAGACATACCCGTGAACCAGCTGTGACCTTTATCATTAACTCCGTACTTATATTTACGACGTACCACAGGACAAATGAGGATTCGATTATTTTGTGGAGTACCTGGGCACATTCTTACAGTTCTACGTAACGTCCGAACATTCAAATTTCATTTCGAATCAAAATTACCCTTCTGATATTAATCATGGATAATGAAGTTGACAGCTCACAACTAATTATAGGTAGCTTTCAAATAGAAGCTGCCGTTTTTATACAATAGGTCCAGCAAACAAGCAAACTGGTCTCATTAATATCCAAAACGCTTGGATCGTATATTTTCTTTCAGTTCATCATCATCTTAGCCACAGGAAGTCGAGTGCTGAACATAGGCCACCCCTAAGGATCTCAACATCGACCTGTTGGAAGCGGCCTACATCCAGCGACTTCCTGCAACCTTAGCCAGGTCGTCCGTCAACCATGTAGGCGAGCGTCCGACAATTCGCTTGCTTTTACGTTGTCTCCACTCCACAAATTAGAGAGTAACAAAAATTTCAGTTACTCTGAATGAATTTCTGTAGTCCATGAGCCGTTACAGATCCATTTCTATTTTCACTGGCATGAAATCTCATTGCGCCTGATGGTAAGCGCAGAGCAGATCTATACTACATATTAATAAAGCTGCAGAGTTTGTTTGAACGCGCTAATCTCTGGAACTACTGGTCCAATTTGAATGATTCTTTCAGTGTTGGGTAGTCTATTTATCGAGGAAGGCTATAGGCTATATATCATCACGCTATGACCTATAGGAGGAAAGCAGTAGTGATATTTCTAGCAAATACGAGGAAATTTTGTTCGTTTTTCGTGGTCCGATTGGTCGATATTCTAAACTGATAGTCATAATTAAACATTTTGACCGCCATTTTAAAACGTGTATGCACCCGGGCGGAGCCGGGCCCGACCGCTAGTATAATATAAATATGAGATGTTCATCTCTCGATACAATGCGTGATTGTATCCGGATACATACACGGAATAAGAAATGCGATACACTTGGCTCATTATGACTCCTTAAACTACATATAGTGGTAGGTATCCAGGTGTATTTTTTTTTGTTGCTATATGGTGATACGAGCACGCCGTTCACCTGATGGTAAGCGATACGCCGCTCATGAACAGTAGCAAAACCAAACAACACCTTGAATTACAAAGCAATGTTTGGCAGTCCACTGCGCTCGCCATCCTGAGACATAAGATGTTAAGTCTCAATAAATCCAGTAGTTCCATTAGGTACCTATGTTTATAGGACATATTTTGATTATAATTTGAATTCAGAAGACAAACTATTCGATAAAATATGTTTAAAACTGTATATGGCCGTTAGGCTTTTGAATAAGGACCTGTCTTTAGTCCATTTTCCAATACGGATACTTTAGATATTCGAATTTCATATCAAGTATTTTCCATTTCACAACACGATTTACTTCAATATTACACCACATAATTTACTAAAAAATCATACATCATAATGGTATTAAAAAATAAAAATAAATGATGTATAAAACGTGTAAATTATGAAAATCAGTACAAAAAATTACATTTCAGTATGACAATAAATAAATTAAAATGCTTAAATATAAAATAAAGCTCATGATTTTTATCGGATTAAAATAAATACATTTTTAAACCAGGAATTAATTCTCGAAATCCTGAAAAAAATAAAATATATAGGTGGCTGAAGATGGGAAGATATAGAAAATAGGTTTTTTGCGTATAAAGAATCGTCAGCAAAATTAAATAATTTCCTCTTTTCAATCAAGCAACTTCATTTTCGACATCGAATTTATTGAAACAAAACTAATTTATAAAAATTTCATCACGGATTTGGTTTAGTTCTAAGTTATTTTACCTTTCCGGCACGCGGTTTGAATACTTAAAAGCTTTTGTGTTCTGAAGGCGAACTGAGGTATTAAACATTCGTTTATTGATTGATAAAACTACCTTCATTTTTTATTTAGTATCTTTTTTTGAAATCCTGTCATTATACGATTTACGCATGAGCTCACTGTTGATACAACTACCTTCGTTTTTTATTGATAAAAACATGGCTTTCGTGATACGATATACACAGGATGTCACTGTGTCTTGAGGTTCGACATTTGATCTTTTGGGCTCCAATTTAATTAATTAATATTGTGTATTATAATTGGATGGATTTCTCGAAATTGGCGAGCGTGTACGAAGAGATTAATCACAGTTGAAACGAAAGAGGTGTAGATCGTAGCACTACGCGCTGCATAGTCTCTGTCTACCTACCTCGATTGGACATTGGCGTGAGTTTATGAAATATATATATGTGCAAATTGAATATACCGAATATATCCAGACATTGATTAAAAACAAAGCTAGGTAAATCCTTGCGTAACTTTGTGATTTTAAAAATAAATGTCTATACATTATATTAGAAAAAATATGTATTCACCACCCAAACTGGATGATAGTAAATGTAGGGGACACTAGATTGTATAGCATACATCGAAATTTATCTGAATCATTTGCGTCCAACTCCTATTTGTTTTAATTTTCTTTCAGCTTTATAGCTAATCAATACATCTCGTTCATTTCATCGTTTATATACTCGTAGAAGCATTGAGGTATTATACTAGAGCGGACATTGGGAATATATTCTCTGCGCATTTACAGGAACCCAGTGGAGCGAGAGATGATGTTACTGCGTAGGAGTGACAGAGACAGAAATAGGAGTGTTACGGTATCGTTCATTTTTTACAAACATTTTGTATAGAAGTGGTTTCACAGATTTACACGAATGTTACACATTAAAATAAAACTCTTATTTTATCGGGTTTTGATTTCGCCCCGTGACCACGAAAGCTGTAAATTAATCGAAACGTCAGGAAGTTAAAAAATGTGAAAATTAAACCAAATCCGCGATAAAATCTGTAATTAATTGTTTTATTTCAATTTATAGAAGTGATTTCTTCATAATTAAAATTCTTATTTAACAGGCTGTCTTTTAAACAGCTTTTATGTGCCTTGATCTATGTTCCACTAGATTTTTCCAATTATTTACATTTCTTCTAACCAGTTTTACGCATGTTACAAATATACAAAACATTGCCAATGCATTTTAAAACTAATATTATTATTAAAGCATTTCTTACTCATTCATCATAAATGCTCTTGCAAAATCAGAAAATATTTGATGCAAAAAAAGAATTAGGAATATGTATTTCACTGCTGCATCTAGCCAATGGATCCCCAAAGCAACCTATTGAAAATTTAAAATCGCTATTGAACAATTTCTCAATATAATAATAAGAAAAAACCCCCAATAGTCACATACATAGTCCTGAGCCCACACTAACATCGAGTCTTGCGTTGAGTATCAAAAACTATGACAGACTTTTCGGTCTCTCAAAGAACTCCACCTGAAACAAATACCTGTGATTCACACAAATATTTGTCTTGGTGCGGGGATCGAACCCGAGGCTTCTTGTCGGACAGCTGGGTTCTAACCAACAGCTCCACGGGGGCTGTCATGAGAATTCATATTTTATTTTACATACAAAATTAAAGAACAATTGATTGTATTTACCTTTTAGCAAATATACATATTTCAAACACTTTGAAATTAATTATATCATATTTAATAGCAAGTTCACTATGGAACAAAAGCTTCCTCCAAGAATCCCAATATAAACCTGTTGAATACATCCAATAAATTGTAAATTTAAGGTTTTCTGACCTCATACTAGTATCAAATTAAGTAAAATATATTCCACCAAATTTTTGATTTTGCAAGAACACAAATGGTACAATAATTTATATCAATTTCTAATATTTTTGTATTAAAATAAATCCAATAGTTCTTTGCATCAAATAAGTATCAAATACAACCATTTTAGAATATTTAATTTGTAACATTGAACACAGAGAAATTATAACTTTCAATAAGTAAAAATTTGAGTTTGTCTACCATTGTGGAAATATACTGAATTAAATAAATAAATAATAGTTTGACAGTACAAAATCCATGCCAAAACACAAGTCTTATGCCGTAGGTATCCAAAAAACAAGAGTTACACAGAAACCAGAAAAAATAAATAGGGTATGCAATATGCATGAACATATTTCTTGGACTGGGGTCTGAATGTATGACTTACGTCCAAATACTGGAACGCAACTTAAATATAAATGGTGCTTACGTTAATCCCAATTAAATGTACTGGCTAAGCAGGCCGTGCACTGTTAAGAGCAACTTATTATTTGAATGACGTTCCAGTATTCAGGCGCTAATGATTCAGCATCTGCTGTTAATTGCAACAGAGACTGTCAAGTTTATTGTTATTATAAAGCTCTTTGTTACAAAAAGGAATATATTTTAATTATGGTTGTATTTGAACCAAATTTTAAATTATTTACAATTAAGTATCATTCGTTACAAAACTATACAAATATAACACTCAAAGTATATCGCTAGACTTAATTAACTTTCCGTTCAAAAATCCCATTTTGTGTTTCTCCCTAACGTGTCTCACAACATGGTCTTTCCGTTTGAAATTCTGTTCACATATCGGACAGACTACGGACTGGTTCAGATGTTGTGATTTCACGTGCCTGAGCATATGATCACGACGCTTAAAACTAGTCTTACAATGAGGACACAGATGCCTTTCCGTAGTCATATGAATTGATTCATGACGGTCTAGATCGGAGAATGATCCACACTCAAAATTACACTCTCTACAGTGGTATATTTCTGGTTTCTCCGAGTGTTTTGTTTTTATGTGGTTCAGGAGATGATCTTGTCTCTTACAGTCCATTCCGCAAACAGGACAATGGCTGTATTTTTGGTTATGATGTAGACTTTTCACATGTCTTTTCAAATGGTCTTGTCTGCCGAAAATCGCGTTGCATACCTCACAAGTCAGGATTTTACGCCCGGCGTGCATTTCTGTGTTATGGTGCTCGTATTCGGCATTATCGACAAAAGTTAGGTTGCAGTGAGGGCAGAACTGGCTCAGATTTTCGAAGTATCTCGGTTCGGGAGCTTTTTTCGGCGGCTCCAGTTGTCTATAGTCCATCGGGTATTTATTGACGTTATTTTCGTAAACTGCCACGGGGTACGGGCCTTTATCCGCCATTTTTGTGTTTAATAAACAAATACGAGATTAAAACAATGTTACAAATTCGGTCGGCGCTGGACAGTAAACAAATACCGTTATTTCAGTCACTGTATTTAACACTTAACTTCACATTATAATAACTTGTTTAAATATGTAACACGTTGTGGATCGTATTTATGAAAAGTTATTGTTTTTGTTTTATTATACTAAAAAAAGAAAGTTGTCTGATTCTTACTCACATTCTTAATGAATTCTCGTCTTGACAAGAAGCGTAAGTTGGTGTGTTCAGTGTTGTATAGCTGTTTCGCTTGCTCTCGTGTTCTTCTATATATGTTTTCCCCTTCTATTATGTTAGAAATACTGAATTTTGTTCTATGGAAAGTAATTCCTTCAATCGATGTTTTTTTTGACACTAGCAGAGTAATGTTGCCCGTTAAAAATAATACAGATAATAAATATTATACTTTCGATAATTAGGCGATTATATAAATTTCCAACTATATTGATTGATCATTGCAATTGTGTTGAAGCACCTTTAGTTATAGTTAGCGCATAAAGTATACTCAATACTATGGATTGTAAAATATAGCTTGATAATTATGACAGCTCACGCCTATAAAGTTACGTATTTTTTTTGTTAAAATGTCATACAAATGAAAACTGAACTTCATGGACAGGTACCGCCCCCTTAGAGATGTGCCACGCATAACGATTAACCACAGACTATCAATAATCGGATTTGAAATGAAAACAACACATAACAAAAATGTAAATATAAAAGTAACTTGTTTCTTAATTGGCGAAATGTGTTCCATTTACTGATTACATAAAAAAATGTGCATTGAATAAAAGTTATAGTATATAGTTAGTATATTTTCAGATGTTATTCTAAAGAATGGAAATAAAAAATAGTATCTAATGACTGCACGATTGTAACAAAAATATTTCCGGTCCGGTCCGTCCGGTACCGGACGGTTGTTGTGAAATGGCAAGGTGTCGACGTGTGAGTCATCGAGGGCGAGCGGCGCACGGCAACCAGAAGTATCCAGAAATTGACGCGGCCTAAAGAACGAAAAAGACTGTTTTGAATAGCGAATGTCACGAGTTTGTGGTTCGCTTGCAAGAATATTTTGAACGTGAGTGTCAAACTGGCGGACCATTGTTACCTTGTTACCCTACCCAAGTTGGTAACAGAGTTGCGGACGCACTTGGCATTGGCCGAGCGACTGTGTCTCGAATAATGCAGGAAAAGTATGGCGAGCCATCATCAACGCAAGGTACAGACGAAGAGTCGGAAAAATATTGTCAACACCCATTGAGGTATTAAACTAGAGCGGACATCGGGAACAAAATCTCTGCGTATGGTGCGTGCACACGGGTACACATTGAAGCGAGAGGGAAGATATGTTACTTCTAGTAGTATTAGTAATAACTTATTTTTATAGTAATAATAATAAATAAAAAAAAAACTGTTTTATAAAATCCATACATTAATCACGCAATTATCGATAACAAGATAGAAAAATAATAATCGAATAGATTCATTAACGTTTATACACTACCCTCATCCCTACTGCGATCTGTCAAAATTATCAAGCTATATTTTACAATCCATACTCTTCTTAAGACGCGATTTTGACCCACTTTAAACGGACAGATTTCATTCAAATTTTGCACACCTGTCAAAGACCGATGACAATACAATAATTCGATTAAAATATATAATTATCCTGATTAGATTCGCCAGGATTAATTATTCTTATAATTGATGACCATTGCTACTGACCACTAGGTGGCGTATAGATGAACATAATTTGCTACTGACTAATAGATGGCGCTAGATGGCGTTAACATTGTATTCTTCAAGTGTCAAATGTTACTACTGACCAACAGATGGCGTTATTGATTGGAAATACAGCCGTAGATGGATGTTTTTAGTCAAAACAATTAAATAATAGTTAAAAAAAACTAAAATACACGCTTTAATAAGATATACAACTAAAAAAGTAAAAATAATTGATACTAAATTTAAGATAAGAAAATGGAGTAAAATACATATATTTTATTGTTACAAAGCGTGGGGTGCAGGAGGATAAGTAATTGTTGTAAACACCCCACGCTTTGTAACAATAAAATATATGTATTTTACTCCATTTTCTTATCTTAAATTTAGTATCAATTATTTTTACTTTTTTAGTTGTATATCTTATTAAAGCGTGTATTTTAGTTTTTTTTAACTATTATTTTTTTTTATTTTTTTTTTATGTTTGTTACCTCGTTTCTCTGTACTGCGTGAACCGATTTCGATCATTCTTTCTTTAATTGAAAGCTGGTGCTTGTTGTTTGGTCCCATAAAAATATGGTGAAGACCTGATGAATATCTTCGGACCTGGAGAGGGGAACTCCTTAAAATTAAGGAGAATTGCAATGGTTCTTTTTGCATTACGTTCATTAGAAAAGTTAAGTTACAGTGAGAGAGGGAAAAAGGGGTGGGGGTGAGGGGGGGGGGGTGATAAAATTAAAATACACGTAAATTCTAATATCTTCAGCAGCTTATAACCGATTTTAGTGATTTCTTTTTCATTGGAAAGAACGTATTGACAGGTTGATCCCAGGAACACAACATTAAGATCTGATTATCATGTTCGGACCTGGAGAGTAGAACTCCTCAAAATTTAATAGGATTTCAACGGTTCTTTTTGCATTGGGTTCAGTATAAAAGCTAGGCCACAGTGGTTGAGGGAAAAAGGGGTAAGGGCGAAGGGAGGGGGAATGGGGGGGGGGAGAAAAAATAATAAACATGTAAATATTCCAATATCTTTGGCAGCTTTTAGCTGATTTTAGCGATTTCATTGACATCGGAAAGAACATATTCCTTGTGGGGACCAAATCTTCTTCATTTAAATGCCTATCAACACTAAAAAGATAAAAATAACTAAAATTTTTAATAAAAAAAATAAGAACCGACTTCAAAACAAAAAACCACTAAAAACCGAAAAATAACAAAATAATAAGTACCACTGCAAAGCAAAAAAATAATATTTCTTTCATGGAACTTGTGCTTGTTGAATAATTTGCTTAATGACTTGACTAGCCAACAAATCAAAATATATGCATAACATATTGAAGGCGGGTCGCCCAGTACCAAACATATAGATATTTAAATTAATATAAGGCATAGGTCCTACATGTAGTCTTTAGAGTTCCTTGCTAAGAATATATATTTTTTTAAATTGGTTATTTATTGTTTTCACGCACCCAGTGGTCAAGGGGAGTCAAAATTCCTCCACGGTTTCCTTTGCCTATCGTAAGAGGCGATTAATAGGGGTCATTGGGGTCGCTGGCCAACTCTAAGATGTGCGGCAGAACTCGTGGCTTCATAGCGGACGCTCACGGTTGGGGCGTCCGTTGCAGAGAAAATCTACGCCTACCTAAGTTGTGAGGAGCCATATTAGGAAGTGCGCCGGGTGGCACGACGAGTCAACTAGGTTCTACTCGCTCATCCGCATCGCCTATCGTCCGTAATACCTGCGATGGTCACCATGAGATTTAGTCGGTATGCCGGCAAAAAATCTTCTTAGTTTTTTTCAGGGATGCAGCCTGGCTGCAAAATCTATGCGGTACGGAGATTAATTATCCCCTTGCGCCAGATTGGAAGGCTGGAGACCCCGACATGTACCTTATGATATCCCCGTAGATACCGATTTTTAAAAAAAGGTATTGTATTCACCCCATTTTTAGGAAATTGAGTTTGAATCAGACCTGGAAGTTTTGAGGCCTGACAAGGCTATCCTTATAATATCCGCCATAATATCTGTGCCGCTGTACGTATGTATAATATAAATAAATGTATGTGCCATCGCCATACGTCGTTTTATCTCAATGATACAACCACCATTGTTTTTTTTAAACAGCCCAGGATAAATGTACGACTGAACTAGTCTTGGAGGAGCCCAGCGACAGTTTGTGATGTGCATTGAAATCCCCCAAGACCATTTCAGCCGACGGGAACTGCGTCCGCCCGCCATCAGCCACATGGCTGAGATACCTGAACAGCCAAGTCGTTTCATCGTCCCCGTTGTGAGACCTGTAAAGGCACAAGCGATGCGGCTCAGGCAACCAAGATTCACTTGCAAACACAAAGTGGAGAAGGAGGGGCCCTCCATGCAGCTTAAACGGTGACAGTAGATGTCCAACCGAATATACAAGCATACCCCGGATTTAGGCTGGAAGCTTTCTTCAATCGAATAACCGGGGTACAGCAGGTAGGAATATTCGGCCGGACAACGAATCCGCGTCGCCATCAAGAAGAGCAAAGCAGACTAGGCCGTCTCGAGATGGTGGTGGACGGCATTAAGATCGTTTGGAGTTTGCGGATTTTGGTGAACTCCATAGTGAACGCGATGGTGGGGTTATGCACCGCTGAAAGACATGCTTTGTTTAATTGCGCTGTCATGAGGTTGAAGGGATGGGTTTGATGAAAAGGCATCCAGAAGCCAAAGTCCGGGCATTAAGTAAGCCGAATGGGCACCGGCAAGAAAGGGTCGGCATGTCGCTAAAGGTCGGCCACATCCGGTCACCAACAGGCACGACGTACCCACCCAAGATTATGTGCGACATGGTGAGGCAGCCCCTCGTGGTGGTTAACCACGATTGAGCTTTTGTACTGTACTGTCTCTTTCGCCGGCGGGCCAACACTCCTCCCTTCGCGAGCGACCAAAAATACGTACAAAATCACTATCAGATCACTATGACGGTCTTTACGCCCCGTGGACGGTGATCGCTACCTAGACGGACACTTAAGTCCTACCATTACGAACTGTGTCACACATTTGGCACTACCCAGGGGTCACGTGTAGGAAAACTAGAGTCAAAGCCTACAGACGCTAATATAAAGCGTGTAAAGAGAGTAAGAGTGGACGTCTAGTTGCTAAAAATGATGATGATTAAGATAAAAATATAGGCAGGGGGGGGCGGCATTTTTCAGTTTTTGCCCCGCTTCGAAAAATACCTAGATCCGGCGCTGCGGCTGACTGTGTCACCGTGCCGTGTATGGCTTCAGACTTTGCAGTCAAGTCACTAGTGGAGAATTTCCGACCCAGTCTTTGATTTGTTTTTAATACTTGGTTCTGTCTTTGATTTAAAGTATCGATTAGTGACACTTACTATTTTGTAGGCCGTTACCATTAATACGATTGGTGATAAATAAACGAATATACCCAACAGTCACATAGGTACATAGTCCTGAACTCCTGACCCCACACTATGATCGAGGCTTGTGGAAATCAGCTACTTACTACGAGAGACTTCTCGGTCTCACAAACACCCAGACCGGAAAGAAATATTTATATTAGTTTCTGATACCCACGACACACGACTCGATCTTAGTGTGGGGTCAGGACTATGTATGTGACTGTTAGGTTTGTAGGGTTATATAGTTGTGAAGGTGAAATAAAAGTTCTCGCACCAAGCGTACACCGTTTTTATTTCGAGGCACGCGGATTACACACAATAACTTAGATCTTATTCACTAAGGTCAACTATTACAGTTATATATACACAGTACTTCGTCCCTATCACAATATACATACACTAAGAAGGAGGTTGAGCGATAGTATTATAATTTTCATTTTTCACTTTCATTCCGAACCACGCCCTTGAGCGAATGACTGTATACATTGAATAAAGGTCATTGGGGTCAAGGAGACCGCAGCGGGAGACCCTGACTGCCAAAATACAGATACCTAATATATACAATGGTGCCGCACCAGACCGCATTTCTACTGCAATATGTCATATATACAGAGGCAGAAAATGTAAGATAAAAATGTCATAAATGGCACCTTTACAATTATAGAGATCTAACTAAAAAAAAATATTTTTTTGGAAACGTTCATTAAAGATTTGTAACACAAGATTTTTTGTACTTATGGAAGATATATTTAGAAGACCAAAGTATACATCTTTCTGCCTTTTATGCGTCAATAAGTCCGTCTTCAATAACGGGTCTATGGGTAATTTAGAGCCAATATATGATGAAAAGCCAAAATCTATTTTCTCTGGATTGGGTCACTTTAATTTTAAAGGTGCAAAAAATTACTATATACCGTGAAAACGCGAAAAAATTGCTGTATTTTTGTGGACTCAAAATATTTTTTAAATTGCAGTTAATGGCGAGACGAGCCTGTCATTCGCCTGATTGTAAGCGATACGACAGCTCATAGACAATAGTATAACCAAACAACACCAAAGCAATGCTTGGCATTCCACTGCGCTCGCCATCCTGAGACATAAGATGTTAAGTCTCATTATTGGCTAGTAGTTACTATGGCTACAATATCCTTCGAAACGGAACACCACAGTGCATTTGCGAAGAAATATATGACGGCGGATAGATCGTGAAAGACCACGTGAAGCGACAGCTTTGCTGTTTAGTTTCGTTCGGTGAGTGAGATTGCCTGATGCATAATACCCCGTTCCTTTTCCCATCCATTTTTCTCCCGGCTTTCCTCCCAATTTGCTGGTCCGTCAACACATCCAAGATCTGCGCGTTGTGGATGTTCATGTACAGTGATCACTTCCCATCAGGTGTCTCTTTGCTCCTTTGCCATAAATCTATACTATAAACGAGAAAAATTGATCAATTTTAATATTTTTTTATTTGATTTATTTTGAATTGAATAAGCTCTGAAACTGCTGGAGCGATTTGACAAATTATTTTACCATTAGAAGCTTACATTATTGTCATACATAGTTTTATTTCCTGTTGAGTTCCAACAGTTTCATTCCAGTTTCCATTATGTGGTCCTTCCAAACCAGATATTTAAACAGATATTGTCGTTTTCCCGACGAATATGAAAATCCTACCATGTATTAAATACTTAAAATTTAATGTTGATAAATAATTTCAATTAACTTTCATGATTATGCAACATTTCTTTCATATAGCTGTGTTTTATTGCAGATGAAAGTTATATTTATGGTAATTCCACAAAAATACCGCTAGATGTCACTCAACGCAAAGGATTTATACATAATTCCTCAAACATTACTTCCAATTATAAAGTATATTACTATCGCTGTTTATTTATAATTAAAAAATATTCTAAGCACATTTATATAATTCTAATTTCAATTTAATATGATTTTTTTTTAAAGAGCCATCTGTGTAAAAACATAGGTACTATAACAAGAAGGGCGTTTTGTTTACAAGCGCAGAGCGACCCCAAGTCAGCTGAGTTAACGATTACATTACACCTACATATACCTATGTACATTTGACACACTGCCTTACTTAAATTTTGGTATATCGCTTGATTTTGCGCCGGTGCGTCGCTGCCGTTGCGCCACAGCCAGTGTTACGCTACTATCCGCAGAGAAAAATGGCGCAGCGCAGTACCCCAATGCTATCATATATGTACACATATACAACCTCCATGACCGCCTAATCCATTACATTAAAAAAGCAAAATTAAAAAAAAAACTACATCAACCCGCAAATCCCGCCACGTTTTGAATTTGGAATAACGCTGGTCGCTTAATATTTTTTTGTAATTCGAATACGGAACGCAACATGCGCGCGCATGGCCGATCGACCCGCGATACCTTATCGCCAGTTCACGTCGTGCGCTCATAGCCGACGGACGCTGCCCATGGGTGAACTACAGTATTCTGGCGCTCCTAGCGTTGCCGACGACGAGAGGCAGTACCGGGCTCCATTCAGGCGCGCCCCGCAGTACAGATGGCCCGCGCCGCAGCCCCCGCAGCCCTCGGCCTTCGCCCCGTGGCGTAGGGCTCCCGCTCCGCCGCGGCCGCCCGATTACCGACGCAGTGCCTCCTACCCTGGAAAACCTGACGAGACATACCAGGTGAGAATAAGTCTAAAACAATAGTTTACGTCACATCTTTCATAACTCATCATAATCGGTTGACACGTAAAACTGTTAAAACACTGAAATGATGTACACGGCATTGGGTTGTCAAAAGCATTACGTCCCTATAACTTGCTTACGTTTACGTAAATTAGGCGTTTCTATACACTGGCCTTTGAAAACTGGACTTAAGTATACAAAAGACTATCAAATTCATGAAAAACAGAGTCAAAATGACGTAATGTAAATAAAATATTTGTTTTAGAAATAACTCAAATAACAATTTTAGTTTTCAATCTGGACATCCATATGATGTTTTTATAGACTGGCCTTTAAAAATTACACCTAAAATCCAAAAATACAATAAAATATATGCAAAAATAGCATGAGTGACGCAATTAATGCAAATTCAATTTGTTAAAAAAAAAACATTGAAATTATGGGTTCCATTTCGGGAGAACCTGAAGCCCGTATTAAGGGAGGGGTATTACACGTGGACTTATGAGTTGGCCTTTAGCTCTCTAAAGGCCGAAGTAGAGCAAGGATTTTCGTAAGCTATTGTTTATATTGTAAAAAATGATTAAGTAGACATTAACTATTATTTTATAATAAGATTTTTTAACGTCAAATAATGTTTTATATGATATAAGAAATGCGTGACAGCCCATTTTCTAAAGAAATGGAAAGACGAAACGCAATTCACAATTACAAATCAAGTTTTCTGTTTGAGAAATTATTTTACTGGAAACAGTGAAGGAAAATATAGTAAGAAAAAATACCTAATACGTATGTCTGAATGTTTGTCTATATCAGCCCATATACGTCCCGCTGCAGGGCACGGGCCTCCTCTACAGTCGCAATTACTATTAAATTATGCATTATGACCAAAATAATTATTTAAGCCAATCATAAATATAAGCATTTTGCAATATTTTTTTAAAGAGAAAACATACATACATAATATCACAACTTTTCCCCGAAAGGAATAGGCAGTAATGCCAGGACACCCACATTCCGCCTTGTATGTTCCGTCCTACGATGTGATAGCCGAGCCTATCGCCATATCGGACACCAATTCCTGACTCTGCTGATAATGAATAGAAAAATCCAATATCACTTTGCCCAACCCGGGATTCGAACCCTCAGACCTCATCTTTGTAACGATACCCTGTACAATTACGCCATCGAGGCAGTCTGATGACCAAAAGTGTTGAAAAAAGGATTTTAATAAATTATTTTATGAATTAACATTAATTATGCTACAATATAAATAAGCGTATTTTTAACTCAAAGATTATGTGTTGTAATATAATTAATTACACAACAAAGAATGAAAATAATTACAATTACTATGATTATATTAATAAAATAAATGGACTATATGGCCTAACCACTCTAAATCGTACTTACGATTGTAGAGTAGGCCCGTGCCCTGCAGTGGAACGTATATGGGCTGATACAGATACAGATATTAATAAAATGAAAAATACTAAGTGTTTAAATATTACTCATTCAAAAGTCTAGTAGAAAATAATATTAAAACCATTGTATTATCAATTATGATTGCCAACGCAATAGGCCAGGTGGATCGTACTAACCTCTCTCAATCGCTCTCTCGATTGTAGAGTAGGCCCGTATCCTGCAATAGGACGTATATCGGCTGATATGAAAATAATAATTTGGATGTAACATGTCATTTGAAATTAGATATTTTGTTTAATTCTTAGGAACAATAGTCATCTATATGAGCCCATATATGTATATCCCACTGCAGGGTACGGGCCTCCTCTACAATCGACAGTATGATTGAGAGGGGTTAGGCCTTATTGTCCGTAGTATATATTTAAGTAATAAAAATGTCATTCGTATACTGAAAATCAATTACGCATTAAAACGGAAAACATCGTGAGGAAACCTGCATACCATAGTGAATTACGGTTTTTTTTTATGAGGTCCGCACTAGGCCAGCGTGGTAGACTGTACTAAACCCTCTCAATCGTACTGTCGATTGTAGAGGAGGCCCGTGCCCTGCAGTGGGGCGTGTATGGGCTGATACAGATACAAATGTTTATGATCGCCAAGAGTTGATAAAATACCTAATTTGAAATTACATGTTACGAGTACATCGATGTACAAAATCAATACTTTCGACCTAAATAAGAAAAATAATGTATCATTTATATTTATCTAATAAAAAAAATGTGATGTGTGTATTGATAGTCAATCAACACGCACTATAACAGTGAAAGAAAAAATCGTGAGGAAACCTGCATACCATGGCGATTTATAAGAATTTCTATGGTATGTAAGTCCACCAACTCGCATTAGGCCGGCGTGGTGGACTATATGGCCTTACCACTCAATCGTACTCTCGATTGTAGAGGAGGCCCGTGCCCTGCAGTGGGATGTATATGGGCTGATGCATCACTACATAGTATAAAACAAAGTCGCTTTCTCTGTCCCTATGTCCCTTTGTATGCTTAAATCTTTAAAACTACGCAACGGATTTTGATGCGTTTTTTTAAATAGATAGAGTGATTCAAGAGGAAGGTTTATATGTATAATACGTACATATTAGTACAGAAATCTATTTGTACCCGGGCGAAGCTGGGCCGGGCCTCTAGTACATAAATACGACGCACTATAACGTCAAAGAAAACACTGTAAGGAAATCTGAATACAATAAATGTTCACAAGAATTTCTATATGTAAGTGAGGCGAGCTTCAATGCTCGGTGTCATTACAATGCGTGTTGATCCTGCGACACAGGGGTTACAGTGGTGGGTGTGAGGACGAGAGAGTCTCCATGTAAACTAAGAATGGTGAATTATATTAACTCTCATTATAGGAGGCATAATTGTATGGAATGGCATGGGACTGCCGTCTGACGCCATTGGATACTCTGCCTGGACGGCATTTGCGCTTACCATCAGGCGCAGTAAGGGTAAAGAAAACTCTTGATTGTAGAGGAGGCCCGTGCCCTGCAGTGTGACGTATAAAGGCTGTTTAATACACCTACCTTTGAATATAAAATAAGGTTTGCCCCCTAAAAGTCGTAGGACGAAATATACAAGGCGAAACTTGGGTGTACTAGTTGATACCAGAATATCCTCTGCCTACCCCTTCTGGGAAAAAGGCGTGAGTTTATGTATGCAGTGTTAAGGAAGTGGACTATTATTTGTTTTGTCTCCGATTGATTCATTTTCTGATTAGCTTGTATATTCAGGTCACCCATTTTACATCAGATTACTGATTAACCTTAGAGCACGGTTTCTTAAAGTGGGGTCCCCTAAGGGGTTCGTGATATATGTGCCAGGGGTCTACAGCAACTCAGTAAACTTTTAATATATTTATCAGAAAATTGACATTTAAATGCCTACCAATATTAAAAAAAAAACAAATAGCTAAATTTTTAATAAAAACTTCAAAACTAAAAAATCTAAATTAAAAATAAATAATTTTCAAGTGAAAAGCAAAAAATAATATTTATTTCATTGTACTCGTTAATTAAATTGCTTATTGACTTGACTAGCCAACAAATCAAAATATACGCGTATATGTATAATATACTGATATTTTTTTCATTTATTACACAGGTCTAAGACATAGAAACATATCTAGAAGGAGTATTGTGTAGATATTTCGAATTCCTACTTCATATTTAAGGTCCACCAACCCGCACTAGGCTAGCATTTTATACTCCATGTCCTAAGCTCTGTTATTCGTACTCTCGATTGTAGAGGAGGCCCGTGTCCTGCAGTGGGACTTATATTTTTTTTTTATTTATTATACTTCATATACATTGTATACAAGGCGGACTTAATGCCAGAGGCATTATCTACCAGTCTACCTTTGGGTGATGCAGAGATGAGATCAAGTGGGCGTATAAATTTTTAGAAAAAAGAAAAAAAAAATAGAAACATATAAGGGACTATATATAGACTTGTAAGGGCTGATACAGATACAAATTTTTAACTCTTGAAATTGAATTTATGTGACCTTAATTTTTACTTTCATATTCAAGTGAAAAGTGTATTACTATTTTTAGAAAAGTGTTAATTGAAAATACATGTTTTTTGTCGCACATGTAATTTTAATTGAAGTATATTTAGAGCCTGAATTTTAACTTAATATCATGAATGAAAAAGAAACAAGAATATTTTCAAAAAAGTTGCACACGAGATTATAATTGAAACAAGCAATCCTCTTCGGAAAACTAATTTAAAAATTAATTAAAATATTGACTACTATAATTAAATAAAACTATAGTGGGATATTTCAATTATACTAATATAAGGATTATAAATTACATCAGCTATATACAGCTACTGAAAACTCTTCGTATTAGCTAGATTTTTCACTACTGCTTCCTTATCGGTCATAGCGCGATGATAATTTATAGCCTGTAGAATTCCTAGATAAATGACTTGTCCAACACAAAAATATATTTTCAATTCGAAACAGTAGTTCCTAAGATTAGAGATAACAAACGCTTCAGCTTTATAATGTATTATATATTTCTATCTAAGATAAATAAATAATAACAACAATTGTTCGTAAATTCCTCTCAATAGAAGCCTAATAATTATTATTAATAACCAGTCATAACTATTCTTCTTTTTTATGTTCATCATTTATTTCCTATCTGATTCGTTTCGGCCACAAGCTTGCGCATCTGATTAGTTCGCCAGAAATGGTAGAAAATATATCAAACAACAAAAATAATAAAAAAAAGCACAAATAACGTAAACTTGTTCGTATTTAAAATGTATATTGCTTATAAATTATAACAAAACATTAATTAAATACTCTGATTTAAACCAACTTAAATTGTAAATTTTGTAATAATCACTACATTGTAAACTGGTTTGAAAAGAGCAACACTAGAGTTTCGTGTCCGTTCTTCTCTAGTGAAAACAGTTTTCCGAACCGGGTGGTAGATGGTGATCAAAAAGTAGTTTAATCTAAATGATGTTGAACATTTTAATGGATTCAATAAATTATATTTGTTTTCAATAATTATTTGTCAACCATGCTGGCCTAGTGTGGGTTAGGAGACAAAACTTGAAATTCTGAGAATTTTCAGGAATTTCAAGATGGTTTGGGCATGTAAAAAAGATGGATAGAAGTCAATTAACAAAACAGATGAGGCGAGTGTGATTGGAAGAGTCGGTAGGGGTCGACTCTGTTTAACTGCTGGTAGGTCTCTCATATGTGAGAACCCGCCTGAGTAGGTACCACCGCAATGTCTATTTCTCACGCCAAACATTAGTGTAAATGCACTGTTGTGTTTCGGATTGAAGTGCATTGCAGCCAGAGTAACTTGTGGACATATTGAGACTTATCATTACTCAGGATGGCGAGCGCAGTGAAATGCCAAGCATTGTTTAGTTTTGCTTGCATTGTCTAACAAATACATAGTGATGTCTTAGGTAAAGTACTGAGTACACAAAAAACATACATAAACTCACGCCTTTTTCCCAGAAGGGGTAGGTAATGGTACGACCAACCACGTTTCGCCTTGTATGTTCCGTCTCACGATGTGATGTGCGTGCCTATCGCCATATCGGGCACAAATTCCTGACTCTGGGCTGATAGTTAAATAAAAGAATCTAATATCAAGTGCGTGGTGGCCTGTTGGTAAACGGACTAGACGCGGCTGCCAACATGTTCACGGTGGTCGCGGGTTCAAATCCCAGGGCACACCTCTGACTTTTCGGAGTCATGTGTGTATTGACAGTCAATCACCACGCACTAAAACGGTGAAGGAAAAGATCGTGAGGAAACCTGCATACCATAGCGATTCATAAGAATTTCTATGGTATGTAAGTCCGCCAACCCGCACTAGGCCAGCGTGGTGGACTATATGGCCTAACCACTCTCAATCGTACTTTCGATTGTAGAGTAGGCCCGTGCCCTGCAGTGGGACGTATATGGGCTGATACAATATCACTTTGCCTGGTATTCGCGCCCGAGACCTCAACGTTGCAATTTCCATCCATCCATCAGCCAAAAGAAGTCCACTGCTGAACATAGGCCTCCCCCAATGGTTTCCACAGTGACCTGTTGGAGACAGCCTGCATCCACTGACGTCCCGCGTCCCTTACCAGGTCGTCTGACCACTTTGTGGGTTATTTTATTTTATTTTATTTACTACTAGCTGTGCCCGCGACTTCGTCCGCGTGGAGTTTAACAAAAAAATAATTAGTTTTTTTTTATTATTTTTTTAAATAAATGAAATTTTCTAAAACAAATGTAGTCTAAGTTACTTCTTATTATATCAGTTACCTGACAAAAAAAGTCCCGTCAAAATCGATCCAGCCATTTCAGAGATTAGCCAGAACAAACAGACAGACAGACGAAAAGAATTCTAAGGTCATTTTCGTTATAGGTATCGTGTATATAACGATATTTACTTGGACATTTTTATTTATTTTCACTTTTAAAACAGACACTTCAATTTTATTTATATGTATAGGTAATCAAGTTGTAATTTATCATAGTACAATTTTCTACCGAGATAGTAATATTAAAGAAAAAAATACTTAAATTTGGTTTAATCAAATGTTTTCAAGAATGCGCCTTTCACAGTATTGGTAGGCAATCCATTGTTCATTTGTTTTCCTTAACTCCGGATGTGTACGGAACAAAAATGTAGCCAATTGCTTCTCACAATTATACTGGTTTACGTGTTATTAGTGTTGGTTTGATTCCCAAGCGGGGAATTCGATTTGAAAAACATTTTACATAAACAGAACCAAAGGCGGTTAAGAACATCTTGGATTTTTAATTGTAAGATTAAATATATATTTCCATTGTTATTTAATAATAAAAAAGTGCGTGGTGGCCTGTTGGTAAACGGACTAGACGCGACTGCCAACATGTTCACGGTGGTCGCGGGTTCGAATCCCAGGGCACACCTCTGACTTTTCGGAGTCATGTGTGTATTGATAGTCAATCACCACGCACTAAAACGGTGAAGGAAAACATCGTGAGGAAACCTGCATACCATAGGGATTCATAAGAATTTCTATGGTATGTAAGTCCGCCAACCCGCACTAGGCCAGCGTGGTGGGCTATATGGCCTAACCACTCTCAATCGTATTCTCGATTGTATGTATACCGATGGCTGTTTGGGCTGAAAGGTTCTCGAGTGGAGGCCACGTACAGGCAAGCGAAATGTCGGACGCCCGCCTACAAGGTGGACGGACGAGCTGGCTAAGGTTGCAGGAAGTCACTGGATGCAGGCCGCTTCCAACAGGTCATTGTGGAGATCCTTGGGGGAGGCCTATGTTCAGCAGTGGACTTCCTGTGGCTGAGATGATGATGATGATGATGATGATGACATATGTATATGTATTGTATAGAGAAAAGTTGCCCTAGCGTACCGAAATCGGAATTTAACAGATTTCCTTTGGCATAAAAATACAAAGAAAAGTTAAGGAGCCTTCTCTACTACGAGTATAGTAATACTCCTATAGAACCCTGCAAATCGCTATGGTATGCAGGTTTCCTCACGATATTTTCCTTCACCTTTATAGTGCGTGGTGATTGACTCTCAATACATACATGACTCCGAAAATTCAGAGGTGTGCCCTGGGATTCGAACCCGCGACCACCGTGAACAAGTTGGCAGTTCCATCTAGTCCGTTTACAATAGGCCACCATGGACTTTACCACTTTTGCACCAAAAGGACGAAGAGCATCTTTTATGCATAAAAACATTCTTGCTAAGAAATAACAACTTATAAACGCAAAAAGGCTTATTTAATTCACTGATCGGATCGTAATGAAATTTGGTTAGGGATAGTTCTAGTCTTGAAGATGCACTCAGGCTACTTTTTATTATTAAATTGACTCCTTAAGGAGTGAAAAACAAGGTTTGTAACTTAGAATATCTATAATATGGAGGGAGCTCTGGTACTTCAAAAACGTAGATAAAATGGTGGTGCCGGGCCACCTTTTTCTGCTTTCCTATTGGCTGATATTTGACAGGTTGTCCAACATACATGAATTACTTAGAAAAGAAAAGTAAAAATAAATAGTTTACAGCTATTTAATTCCGCTCAAACTAATTTTAAAAGGAGAATAGCTAAGTATAATTTTGGTTATTATAGGAATTTACAGAAATTTATTGCTAAATAATTAATTCAATTTTCATTAATATAGGTAGGAGCGCTACCAACATTACGAACAAGAAAATATCTTCATTTTTCAAGACGCGAATGTATGACTGCGCTCTCTCTTTATTATAAATACTTTAAGGTTTGTAAGTTGGCTCGGCTTGACTTCGCCCGTGAGCATAATTTTTGTTATCTATGCGGATTGTCGCGGTAAATTAAATCTTAGTTTTCTCATATTTTTATTGGTGCTTCGCTATTATTGGAAATAGTGTGATATTATACAGCCTAACGCTGATAAATAGACTATCCAACTGAATTTTTTTTAGTTACATAAAACAGGTTACAATCTTGAAGCCGTTACAATACTTACAAATAATGTTTTTATAAACAGCCGTTTAAATGCAATGTTGTGTTTCGGATTGAAAGATATTGTAGACAGAATAACTGCTGGACATATTGGGACTTAACATCTTATGTCTCAGTATGGCGAACGCAGTGAAAACCCAAGCATTGCTTTGTAATTCAAGTGTTGTTTGGTTCTGATACTGTGCATGAGCGCTCGTATCGCTTACCATCAGGCGAACGGCATGCTCCTCTCGCCATTCGTCGTAATAAAAAAAAAGATTTATATAAACCTTGCATTGAATGCCAGCTTCTTTGGCACAGTTGGTTAAATGTTTGATACCAAGATTAATGTGTGATCTACGCTTTGTTTTGGCCAGAATGCAATCGTACTCTCGACTGTAGAGGAGGCCCGTGCCCTGTAGGACGTTTATGGGCTGATACAGGTTTAAGGCATCAATCCTTAAACATATATGTGGGAATAGTTCCGTAAGGGGTCAAATTAAACTAGGATCGTCTTGGTAATCTTCAATATATTATCGTCTTAAATAAAACTCGTCTTCACTTCATACGTCTTCCGTCTTTTACGTCTTCCGTCGTCTTCCAGACTGTTCTCTTCTATTCCGTCCTTGCAACTTCAACATCTATATCATTCATCCTCTTACTCTTTCCATCTTAAATACTTTCATTAGTCATCTCTTTCACACAAACCACGTTCCATATCAGTTATTCGTCTAACGTTTCATTCTACTCATCTTTCTTCTTAACATTCAAATCCTACAACTCGGCCATACTGACATCTGACTGCCCTCAGTCAGGTCCTATTTACAACATCTTTCATTAAAATCACAACAACTAAATTTAACATCATCAAATAATTTACAACAAATCCTACAAAACATCTTATCCTAAAAAAACAAATAACAAATTACACATCTTAAATACACAATATCTAGATACAAAACAATTTAGAGTTTTCTTCCTTTTCCTCTTGTAAATCATCCAACTATCTTGAAATGTTCTTGGTCGGTTTTCAATTAGGTCATTATACTGGTTTAGCAATAACTCCCATCTCAATATATCATCTATCGGCTTAACAAAATATGTAATACGTTTTCCAAAATACTGTCCTATGAAATCCTGAAGCTGTTTTAAA
This sequence comes from Hyles euphorbiae, assembly GCA_023078785.2. Classification (NCBI taxonomy): domain Eukaryota; kingdom Metazoa; phylum Arthropoda; class Insecta; order Lepidoptera; family Sphingidae; genus Hyles; species Hyles euphorbiae. The sequence goes on along the minus strand of CM041054.1, from coordinate 1,580,349 downwards.
GTCTTTAGTTCAGTATGCTTGCTCACAAACTCTCCTTTTCCTGACTTTGACACGTTTGATAGTGGTTGCACCTTTACATTACTTACAATCACCTTGTCAACCATTTTCCCGCCTTCTAAAGAAATCTGTCTTGGTAGCTGAGCCACTAGTATGTCGTCTTGGTACACATTGCGCAACATGATAGGCTCCTCTTGTTTTTGCGCAGTGTTATCATTTGCAACACAGCGAATCACCTCATGTTGGCTCTGCTCTTCCTCGATCTTATTTTCATCAAACTGATTATCTTTCACGACACAAGAAATGTTCGGAGCACAATCGTCTTCATTGTAAAAATTTCCGAAATTTACCTTGTAGTAAGCGTCTTCAACATTTTCGTCGTTTCTCGTCGTATTTGCAATTTTTTCTTCATCTCCAAAATCATCACTGTTGCACTGTGTACAACTGACAAATACGTTGTCATGGCAATCGTCGTCGTTGGGAGCCGTAGACAGAAAATTATTATTATCTGTCTACGTTGGGAGCGCTAGGTTTGCACTCGGTGACACACGAAGTTCGCAAAACCCGTATTTGTATAATATATCATTGGCAAAACCTCATTATTTATCGCACTTGGAAATTCTTCTGTGATTGCTGCTTTAAACTCCTCATAAGTCTTAAACGGATCCTCAGACCTCAACCATAATTCCGCAGTGCCCGTTAAAGAGTTTTTAGCAACAAACAACGTTTGTCGAGGCGTACACTTGAACATTTCACATAAGTCTTCAATTTCCTGTATCCATCTTGTGGACGAGTACGTTAAGTCGTTTCCGCTAAATTTCGGTGTTATCTCCAACCTGATTTGTCCCTTAAATGCCGTCATCTTCATTTCTTCCTTCTTCTTCTTTTATTCGTCTTTTCGTTGTATCTTCTTGGCGTCTTAAATAGCAAAATGTCAGCTTTCGTCGTTGAAGCCGATTTTCTGCTCGTCTGCTTCTTCTTTACCATTGACCCGAAATACGAAACTATCCCGGACGAGCCCCCAAAAATATGTGGGAATAGTTCCGTAAGGGGTCAAATTAAACTAGGATCGTCTTGGTAATCTTGAATATATTATCGTCTTAAATAAAACTCGTCTTCACTTCATACGTCTTCCGTCTTTTACGTCTTCCGTCGTCTTCCAGACTGTTCTCTTCTATTCCGTCCTTGCAACTTCAACATCTATATCATTCATCCTCTTACTCTTTCCATCTTAAATACTTTCATTAGTCATCTCTTTCACACAAACCACGTTCCATATCAGTTATTCGTCTAACGTTTCATTCTACTCATCTTTCTTCTTAACATTCAAATCCTACATATATAATATGGGAATAGTTCCATAAGGGGTCAAATCAAACGAAGATAGTTTGGATAATTTAAAATAAAATTCGTCTTCTATGAGTCTTCGATCGTCTTCCAGACTCTTCTCTCCTATTCCGTCCTTCCATAATTCAACATCTTAATCATTCATCCTCTAACTCTTTCCATCTTTAATACTTTCATTAGTCATCTCTTTCACACAAACCACGTTCCAGAACAGTCATTCGTCTAACGTTCCATTCTACTCATCTTTCATCATACATTCAAATCCTCCATATGTTTTTGTGGCCCACAATATTTCTTTCGGGTCTGGGTGTTTGTGAGACCGAAAAGTCTCTCGTAGTTCCTGATACACGACACAAGACTCGATCTTAGTGTGGGATCAGGACTATGTATGTGACTGTTGGGTGATATTTATTTATATACAATATGTGGGCGTTTACATGACACGTTTTATAAATGTAATGTTAAATTTATATCTTTGTTGTAAAATATATCTTTGTATGTACGTTTTAATATCTACATAAATGTGGTTAGTATTCCACCACATACAGATAATTTTGTTGATAATAACAATTATATCTGTTATAATTATAACTATATTTTGTGACGAAAATAAATATTTTACTATTACCATACAATAAACTTAAAACGGTGAAGTAAAACATCGTGAGGAAACCTGCATACCATAGCGATTTACAAAAAATTATATGGTATGTAAGTCCGCCAACCCGCACTAGGCCAGCGTGGTGGACTATATGGCCTAACCACTCTCAATCGTACTGTCGATTGTAGAGGAGGCCCGTGCCCTGCAGTGGGACGAATATGGGCTGATACAGATATAGATACAATAATCTTTCTAACATTATCTAAATACAATTTAAAAGTAGGGTGACGAGTTTAAGGACTCTACCTATCTTTGATTTAAAACCTAAGGATAGGCCCTTCATTTCATTTGGAGTTTCAAAAAGATGACCGTGAAAATCGCGCTAAAATAAATATTAAATTAATTTAATTTAACAGATTTCGTGTAATCGGTGAGAAAACATAGTATCTTAATTTTTATTGAACTATTCGTCATAATACAAGCAAGCATTTTCAAAATCGTTGCGAGCGACGACTAATTTGAGTAACGCTCCACTAGAGATGTACTGGAGCGCGCGCACCACTTACGTCGGGACACTACGCGCTTTCCGTCCTGTCCATATATGTATGTCAATGGCTATAATATTTTAGGTCAACCCAACTATGAAAAAATTACCTATATTTTATGTCAATGTTAGCTATCCCCAGTTCAAATTACATTTTAATAATATTTAGTTTAATTTTTACATGTTTTAACTTTCGACTTTCCCTTTGTTTCTTCGCATAGTCAAATACTCTCAACCTTGGTGAACTAAATAATTGAATTTTGCATCTATCATTAATCTTCAATGTTGGAAGGATTATAATCAATCCTTCTACCCAACAGTATTCGTAAAAATAGTAGTTTTTTTGTATAATACCGCGCCAACACCTAGCGCCCTACGCCGGGCGCGCCGCAATGCCGGGTCGTGACCTACTTTCCGTGCGCAGTGCGGCGCCCTCATTGCCTCTGTGTTGCCAGACGAGAGAAATGTTTCTGTTTTGGTAGAATTTATATTGTTTTTTAAAAAGTGAATTGGAGTACGATTTAGTTTCGTGATGCTTGGAGAGTCTGATACTTTTGGAACCGCCTCAAAAACTAAACTAAAGCGTGTTTAGTTTTTTAAACTGTCTTGTATTGTATCGGCGCATAAATTTCCCACTGCAGGGCACGAGTCTCCTCTACAATTGAGAGAACGATTTAGATGGGTTGCGCACTACAGTCCACCACGCTAAAACATTTTTTTTAATTTAGTTCCGAATGTTACGTCCATTCTTCCCTTTTAAGAAGCAAAGCATCTATCCTAGTGTTATGAATGCAGAATGCTTATGGCAATCACTTATTAAAAGTAGATTGCCTGTGTGGATCTTTTTTTAAGCCTACGGGATATTAATCTACTACGAATTGAACTAAGCTGCGAGTACTGTTTGTTTATTCACTGTATTGTAAACTGGTTTTGAAAAGAGCAACGCTAGAGTTTTTTTTTGTTCTTCTCTGGTGAAAACCCTGGTGAATTAAATTGAAAAAGGATTGGAAGATATATATAGGTTTCCTTTGGATGTTTTCCTTTATTATTTTTAAATACGATATAACTGAGTAATAATAAATGAACAGCTGGATAAATAAAGCCAAGGAGGTTTGAAAGTGTAAATGAGTAGGTTAAAAACATTTGGTAGACTAATGCATGGATTGTGAATTGAGAAGGCTTAGATTCGACTGCCAGGTAGGGCATGAAATTTTTTTTCTGAAAAGTAATGAAATATTAGTTCCATGATTTATTATCTAACTAGCGGCCCGGCCCAGCTTACAGTACAAATAGATTTCTGTACAATAATATGTACGTATTTACATATAAACCTTCCTCTTGAATCACTCTATCTATTAAAAAAACCGCATCAAAATCCGTTGCGTAGTTTTAACGATTTAAGCATACAAAGGGACATAGGGACAGAGAAAGCGACTTTATTTTATACTATGTAGTGAAGTTTTAAACTAATGTTATGAAGGGACTGATTTTATTGTTGGTTTGAATTAGGCTCTAAAACTACTACATTGATTTGAAAAATTCTTTAACCATTAGAATCTTACATTATTCTTGTTGAACATAGGTTATATAATATATTCAATAAGTTTTCAAAATACATCAATATTGGTTTTAATTTAGAACAAAAAATAACGATTGTTTTACGAATACTAAGTTAAATCGATATTGAAACATTGTTCTCATTGATTTTCAAATTGGAATTGAAATAAAAATAATGCATAAAATACACTGCATATTGTTTATTTCGAAATTCAAAGATTCAATTTAAATCTAGAAGAAAAGTGAAAACATATTTTTCACGAAACATCTTTTCAAATTCAAAAAAGGTTCTTATTTTTTATTGTTTTTATTGATTTTGAATATAGAATTAAAGTATAAAAAATAAATACGTATTACTTTCACATTATTATTTATTTCAAAATTCGAACACCGTTACAATTATTTTACGATTTAGAACATAAAATTAAATGAAATTCAAACAACTATATTCAGAACTTCCTATACCCATGTTCAAAACTGCTTATTAAAATGTTTTTGAGAATGTTCCTTTTTTTCACAAAATGGTACTTCTGTTATTTATTTTTTTTATTGCATTGAATGGCGAGACGAGCATGCCGTTCGCCTGATGGTAAGCGATACGACCGCTCATGAACAGTAGCAAAACCAAACAGCTTGGCATTCCACTGCGCTCGCCATCCTGAGACACAAGATGTTAAGTCTCAATATGTCCAGTAGTTACTCTGGCTACAATGTCCTTCAATCTGAAACACAACAGTGCATTTAAACTGCTGTTTGACGGGAGATATAGACATTGCGGTGGTACCCACCCAGGCAGCCTCTCACATATGAGAGACCTACCACCAGTAAGTTATTCTATCTGTAACACTTATACATGCCACTGCAGAGCACGGGCCTTCTCTACAATCGAGATTACGATTAAAAATAGCCAAATAAATAGTCCACCACGCTGGTCTTACAAATCGCTATAGTGCAGGTTTCCTCACGATGTTTTTCGTAACCATAATAATTATTTTAAAAACAAAGTACCCTGAACCAACCTGTTGATTGTTGATCTATAGACTCTGCCTACCCCTATGGGATACAGGCGTGACGATTATGTATGTATGTATTTTTTTAAACTGCGTATATACGTTACAACATATTGTTATGCATGACGATGCTTTGATTAATTACGTTTAGTACAATCCTTATCAGTTGTTGTGTTATCAAAACAAATCTGGCACAATTTTTTTATATTTACAACTGTGATAAGAGCTGTATTGTGATTTTGTTCTTCCTGTTGCATTGTTTATGTATTTTTTTTTAAATTTGATACATAGTAGGTCTGTCATATGTTAGAGGCCATCTGGGTAGGTACCACCGCAAAGTCTATTTCTCCCGTGAAACAGCAGTGTAAATGCACTACGCTCGCCATCCTGAGACATAAGATGTTATGAATATGTCCAGTAGTTACTCTGGCTACAATGTTCTTGCAACAGTGTATTTAAACTGCTGTTTGGCTGAAGAAATAGTAATTGCTAGTTATTTATCCAGACGGCCTCTCTCTATGAGAGACCAGTAGAGGTGTAATATATTCATTTTCATAAGGAATTTTCGCTGTTTTCGACTGCTGTTAATATGAGCTTATTCAAAAACTATTAATTGTTGTCAAAAATAACTAATCTAATCACTAATCAATTATTTAACAACTCATTAACTTTAAAATGGCCGAGACGCTTTAAGCACATTTTAAGCACGAAAATGGCGGTTGCCTGTCAGGTGGATGTTTGATATTATTGTCAAGTCATTGAGATAATATACTAGAGAGGACACTGCAAACAAAATGTTTGTAATAAAATGAAGGGTACATTCTATTACTATCTCTGTCACGCCTACGAAGTAACATTATCTTCCCTCTCGCTTCACTGTGTACCCGTGTGCACGCACAATACGCAGATTTTGTTCCCGATGTCCGCTCTAGTATAATACCACAATGTGTCAAGTGAATAAAATTACTTTTTTTCTGTCAAGGCAAATATAACTTTAAATATTTTGATAGAATTATGAATAGCAAAACTTAATGAACGTTTTATCTCCTCTTAACATGATTTAACTAATTTAAGTTTATATGGGTGATTAGCAGTTTATTATGAATTAGCCCGGCCCAGCTTCGCCCGGACACAAATAGATGTCTGTACAATAATATGTACGTATTATACATATAAACCTTCCTCTTGAATCACTCTATCTATTAAAACCCGCATCAAAATCCGTTGCGTAGTTTTAAAGATTTAAGCATACAAAGGGACATAGGGACAGAGAAAGCGACTTTGTTTTATACTATGTAGTGATAAGGGAGTTAGTCATTTTAAAAAATCGGCTGTTCTATACAATTTGAAATTAAATTAAATGAAAATGGTTTTTTTGTCATGTAGTCCATTGAATAGCTCTTATGGCAAGTTAACACATAGAACTTATTCTACTCTTCTGTCTGTCTGTATCAGCCCATATACGTCCCACTGCAGGGTACGGGCCTCCTCTACAATCGACAGTACGATTGAGAGTGGTTATAGGAGAGTGGTCATATAATCCACCAGGCTGGCCTAGTGCGGGTTGGCGGACTTACATACCATAGAAATTTATATATGTAATTCTACTCTTACATTCACAAAATAATTAGTTCTAGTTTTTGGCAGTCGTATTATTTATTATTTATAATATTTATAGTAAGTAAAATGATATTCAAAAATATACATTAGTTACGGTAATCCATATTTTATAGGACCGTTATTTATTTTGCATTTAATTTTGCAGATTAAAAAGATTAATTTTGTATGGAACAACAGATTAATTTTCCGCGATTTATCTGTTGGTTCCATATTCACGGATTTATGTGTTTAATCCGTTTTTGCATTAAAAAGAGATACTAATTAGAAATAACACAGTTTAAATATTAATACAAATAAAAGACCCATCGTAAAATAGTATAAAATAAAAATTATACCAAATCCGCGCTGATATCCGTAAATAATAGTTTTATTTCAATAGGCAATATTAGATTATACAATACACATGTTCACTGTTTTCACACGATTAAATGAGGTTAGGCCTCCCAACTGGCCTATTCCAGTAAATAAAATCTATATACCATCGTTAAATACATAGTTTATATTCTAGCATGAATATCATACAACCGATCTTTCCATCATTTCAATTCCATTTTCTAATAGGTTCTCCGTCCCGTTCTCTCGTGTATGTGTGAGCGAGAAAACGAACCATTGTAAGCGAAAAGGACCTTGAGACTCGCGTCAGTGATAAGGCTAGCACACTGAAATAATGTTTTCCCACAATTTTCCGACGTTTTTCTTAATTTTTCTATGTTGCAGTTTTAAAGCGTTTTCGGAGCCTTTTTTAAATTATATCAGCCTATACACGTCCCAGTGTAGGTTATACGTCCCATTGTAGGGCACGGGGCACACAATCGAGAGTACGATTGAGATGGATTAGGCCATTTACTCCACCACGCTTTTATAGTGGAAGAATTTACAAACCATTGAAACTCTTTGCTTAAAAACCCGCTTTGCATGAAGGGAAGTGGACAATAATTTATTTCCAACTCCTAATGTTATTGTTGAGTGTTATTTACTTAATAATTCCAACTCCTCCTATTAATTTAACTTTCTGATTAATTTCGTTGGGGGTTAAAGACAAGTTAGACATTCCCTGAGACTCGGCGAGCTTCAATGCTCGGTGTCATTACAAGGCGTGTTGATCCTGCGACACAGGAGTTGCAGTGGTGGGTGTGAGGGCGGGACAGTCTCATAGAAATTCTTACAAATCGCTATGGTATGCAGGTTTCCTCACGATGTTTTCCTTCACCGTTATAGTGCGTGGTGATTGAATATCAAAACACACTTGAAGCCGAAAAAGTATGAAATAAATACGCATTTCACTGGTACGTCTCTCATATGTGAGAGGCCGCCTGGGTAGGTACCACCGTAATGTCTATTTCTCCCGCCAAACAGCAGTGTAAATGCACTGTTGTGTTTCTCTTTGAAGGACATTGCAGCCAGAGTAACTGAACATAATGAGACTTAACATCTTATGTCTCAGGATGGCGAGCGCAGTGGAATGCCAAGCGTTGCTTTGTAATTAAAGGTGTTGTTTGGTTTTGCTACTGTCCATGAGCGGTCGTATCGCTTACCATCAGGCGAACGGCATGCTCGTCTCACATATAACGGACTTTCCACCAGGAAACTTTCATCGAATATACAATCTTCCTTCTTGAAGTCGGTTAACAAAACTCGAGGCTCCGTGGTTTGTTGGTAAGAGGCTAGCAAAACGAGAGACCGCTTCAGTCCCACACTTTTTTGTCAGTTCGCCGCGTAAAGCTGTAAAATAATCGAAAAGTCGGGAAGTCAAAACATCTGTACCAGCACATATACGTCCCACTGCAGGGAACAGGCCTCCTCTACAATCGAAAGTACGATTGAGAGTGGTTAGGCCATATAGTCCACAACGCTGGCCTAGTGCGGGTTGGCAAAGTCAAAACATGTAAAAATTAAACCAAATCCGCGATAAAATCTGTAAATAATAGTTTTATTTCAATAAGCTACGACTCCTGAATACTCACTGTATTGTAACCTTGTTTTGAAAAGAGCAACGCTAGAGTTTCTTGCCCGTTCTTCTCTGCCCTCTGGCGAAAACAGCCTTGTGAACCGGGTGGTAGTGGAAAAAAAAGTGACTAAATCTAAATAATGACATTTTAAAGGTTCAATAAACATTACCTTTTCATATTTATTTATTAAATGCTGTAAGGTATTAAATGCTAAGGTACTTAACAGGTAAATAACCAGAACTCAATTCAAGGCAGGTCAATGTACGATAACGTTGCAAATTTTGTGAGTTACTTAGGACATGTCATTGGAGAAGTGACACATAAGTTTTATTTTATTGGGTTCTTTATATATGTTGAACTCTGTTCAAATATACATACATTAAATTATAAGTAACGGCCTACGGCAAGAGAAATAAGAGCACAAATAAGCGTGTGCTCTTATTTGATTGTAGTATGGTCCAGAAACATAATAAATGTTACTTTAAAGGAATAAGGTTTATTGTTACCTGAACTTGATTATAATTTAAAACATTTTGCTACATTTCGTAGTTCGAAATTCAAATGTATAAGTATAAGCAACCTCGGTCACTTTTAGAGTGTGATTTTGTTCCGGACCCTGTTTCTAGTATTATATTTGATCGAAGGTTGATAGTAAACTTTTGGAAGTCATGTATTTTAGGATATTTCTAGGATTTTCTTTTATTATAACTCAAATTAACATTTCTTTATGTTTTTATAATAATAAAGTCATTGTAAGTAACTTTTACATACATAAACTCATGCTTTTTCCCAGAAAGGGTAGGCGAGATCAGGACCCACGTTTCGCCTTGTATGTTCAGTCCCATGATGTGATGGGGCGAGCTTATCGCCATATCGGGCACAATTTCCTGACTGAGAGTTGATAATGAATATAAAATCCAATATTACTTTGCCGACCCGGGATTCGAATCCGAGGCCTCGGCTTTGTAACCGTACCGTAGTACAACTATGCCACCGAGGCAGCCACATACTGTGACGTATATAAAATACCTTACTTTTATTAATTTATTTATCTTAATATTCCGTGAAAAATTTAAGCGTCTACCTATTACCGTTATTAATATTGAGCAAAAATATACGATTAAACACGTTTATTGTTTGAGGAACCTCCTTAATATGTTAATTTTTTATTTTAATCATTTGTTGTTATAGCGCCAACGGAAATACATAAATTGTGATTTTAGCTTTCCAGCTATCACGGTTACTGAGATACAGCCTGATGACAGACAGACAGACAGCAAAGTCTCAGTAATAGGGTTCCGTTTTTACCTTTTAGGTACGGTATCCTAAAAAAGATATCGTCATATTGAGATCCTCCATCTTTTTTAAGTTTGGTAATATGAACGAGGTGGAGTGACGATATCCGAAAGATGGCTGGTAGCGGTTGGAGATGTTGGGCCGAAGATCGGGCCAGTGGCGTGCCATAGGAGAAATGTCCGCCGCACCGCAATGTCTATTTCTCCCGCTAAACAGTAGTTTAAATGCACTGTTGTGTTTCGGGTTGAAGGACATTGTAGCCAGAGTAACTACTGGACATATTGAGACTTAACATCTTACTATGTCTCAGGATGGCGAGCACCGTGCAAGCATTGCTTTGTAATTCAAGGTGTTAGATTTTGCTACTGTTCATGAACGGTCGTATCGCATACCATCAGGCGAACGGCATGCTCGGCTCGTCATTCAAGGAAAAAAAAAGGAGAGGCCTATGTTCAGCAGTGGACGCGAATAGGCTGATGATGATGATGATGAATATAAGCCCTGTTAGACGGAATAAGAATGCTACATTGAGAATCAAAGTATTATTTTGTTGAAATGTCACCAAGGTCTTTAGATTTTGTTGTGTGCAATGTATGTTTCATAATTCATACATGATAATGACATAGTCACGAAGTTTAAACTACTGCTTAAGGCCGGCATAATTATAACGACTTCGAGACGTCTTTTGGTCGACAACTTCCGTGGCACAGTTACCTCGCGATGTTTTTCTTCTTACAGTAAACTAGCGGCCTGGCCCAGCTTCGCCCGGGTACAAATAGATTTCTGTACAATAATATGTAGGTACGTATTATACACATAAACCTTCCTCTTGAATCACTCTATCTATTAAAAAAACCGCATCAAAATCCGTTGCGTAGTTTTAAAGATTTAAGCATACAAAGGGACATAGGGACAAAGAAAGCGACTTTGTTTTATACTATGTAGTGAAGTAAAAGAAATTTAGAAGAAATCTTCATACTCCTTTTGGCAAATCTAATTTAGATCTTAAATCATTTTGGCCACGGATCCTTGATCAATACTATTAAAACCAATATCATGATTAAGATTTTGACATATTTTCTAATTCCTTACGGCTTTTTAAACAAAAAATTATTTAGTACTGGTGGTAGGTCACTCATATGTGAGAGGTCGCCTGGTTTGGTAAAACCGCAATGTTTAATTTTCCCGCCAAACAGCAGTGTGAATGCATTTTTGTGTTTCGGCTTGAAGGAAATTGTAACCAGAGTAACTACTGGATATATTGAGACTTAACATCTTATGTCCCAGGATGGCGAGCGCAGTGTTTGTAATTCAAGATGTTGTTTGGTTTTGCTACTATTCATGAGCGGTCGAATCGCTTACCATCTTTGACTTGATAAGCATTTATAAAATATAAAATCAGGCAACAGTCTTTATTATGTCATTTTTATATTGTATTTAGTGTTGTGACTGTGGAGTTCGGATGTTTTCAGTGGTTTTGTAATATATTTCTTCTTAGGATATCAAATATTTTACTAAAGCACTCTTAATATCCCAGTTGGGCATAGTGACATTGGATTTTTCTATTCATTATCATCATTAGAGTCAGGAATTTGTGCCCGATATGGCGATAGGCTCGCCACCTATCACATGTGGGACGGAACATACAAGGCGAAATGTGGGTGCCCTGGCACCTCTGCCAACCCCTTCTGGGAAAAAAGGCGTGAGTTTATGTATGTATGTATGTATGTATGCACTCTTGATAGGACATAGTCTAGAGACTTTATTGTAAATCGAGGGGTGTCGAAATATTGTATCTTAGAGTATTTATAACATAGAGGGAGCGCTGTCATACATTCGCGTCTTGAAAAACGTAGATATTTTCTTGTTCGTAATGTTGGTAGCGCTCCTATATTAGAGAAAATTGAAATCATTATTTTGCAATAAATTGCTATAAATTCCTTAGATAACCGAAATTATATTTGGCTATTACCCTTTTAAAATGAGTTTAAACGGAATTAAATAGCCCTAAACTATTTATTTTTACTTTTATTTTCCAAGTAATTCATGTATGTTGGACAACCTGTCAAATATCAGCCAATAGGAGGGCAGAAAAAGGTGGCCCCGGCACCACCATTTTTATCTACGTTTTTGACGTTCCAGCGCTCCCTCTATATTATACGGGGTATATGAAAACTGCTACCGAAAACGAAGTTGGGTGGTAGTTTTATTGACTTCAGACACAATTAATTAAATTTTGTGCAAAAAATTGCGACGATTTTTTTTTTGTTATTTTTTTCTACCTTCGTATTAGTGTGGTAAATACATTGTTTTTTTTCTTAAATAATAGTATACACCCTTTTATTTTTAAACACGCTATGATATGCAAGGATTTCAATTTTGATTTTAGCAAAACTACGGATTTACTACCCAAACTCGACGATATTTAAAATAATATTTTACAAAAATTGTCGCGTTTCTTTGCGAAATTTTTAGTTGCATTGCGTTTGTAGTCACTTAAACTACCACCCGGCTTCGTTTTCGGTAGCAGTCTTGAGATACCCGGTATAGCTTGTGAAATGTCCTTATCGACGTCACATGCTATTTGTGATTGCTATAATTGTTATTTATTCCAACACTACCATTCAGTGTAATAAAAAATGAATTCGTAAACTTTCTTACCATGACTTACACCTGTGTATTTTGATCTCAAGTTTTTTAGTGTGTTAGTGACTGGTGCGTCGTATGTATTATCTTGACAAATCGCTGATAAGATAAGAGATGTTTGGCGTTTCAGGTGGCCTGGAATGGGCTTGACTGTAACTCAACGACCTTTGGAAAGATTGACCTGAATTCTGCCATACTGATTTATAAAGTTGCAGGAATAAAACTATGATTTAGAAAGAAAGAAAGAAAACTCATTTATTAGTCACAAATAAGATGACGCACACACTCGTTTAACATAAATTTATGTATATAACAACAAAAAGAAAGTAAAAAGGAGTTTGTACGTCGCATAAATGTGACACGTAGGTGACCACTCAGCTTATTGTTGCACTGCGACGCGAGCCACAGCGCAACGCTGGTTTTCAGTGGTCACCTTGAGGGACATGCGAACGCCAACTTACATACTAACATAAATTAAAACATATTATATAATATATATTTACGGATTTTATCTATTTGACTTTCCGTCGTTTCGATTACTTTACAGCTTTCGTCATCACGGGGCGGATGAGGTGGTATTAGTCATCCGCTCAGTGACTGTTACAATAACTACCCTTATTATACAATTATTAAATTAAAAAGTTAATTTAAACAATTAGTCTGTATATGCGATCCGTAATAATAGTTTTATTTCAATGAGTAACATTCGCGTTAATCTAAGAAATCATAAAGTTGCAGGAAGTCGCTGGATGCAGGCCGCTTCCAACAGGTCGATATGGGGGAGGCCTATGTTCAGCAGTGGACTTCCTGTGGCTGAGATGATGATGATGCTGATGAATTATAAAGGAAGCTGAGGTTTCGGGTTCGAATCCTTGGTCAGACGAAGTGATTTTTCAATTCATTATCAGTCTGAAGTCAGTGATTTATGCCCGATATGGCGATAGGATCGTCCTCTATCAATATTTATCTCGGTGCGAATCGAACCCGCGATTTCACGTTTCCCAGCTGGCGTCTAACAACGCCATAGAGGCTGTCTTAATTTAGTCATGTGTGTATTTATGGTCAATATAATTTTTACTTAAAAGGAGAATATCCATTCATAGTATAGGTAAAATATAACATAGATCCGATCGATACTGCTTAAAATTTATTATAGAATGTTTATGGTTTGTCCTTAAACATATTTCTGTTTTATTTAGGGGACCATATACAGGGTATATCAAGACTGCTACCGAAAACGAAGCCGGGTGGTAGTTTTTGTGACTACAAACACAATGCAACTAAAAATTTCGCAAAGAAACGCGATAATTTTTTTATATTTTTTTTAAATACCATCATTTTTGGATGGTAAATCCATAGTTTTTGCTAAAATAATAATTTAAACTCTTTTATACCTTAGAGTCTTCATAAATAAAGGTTATACATTATTAATTCAGGAAAAAAAAAATTACCACCCAAATACGCCCATATGAAAAAAAAAATAACAAACAATCTTCGCACCGAATACTAAGTTTCATAGTAATAAAAATATATTTTTATTTCCTTTTTGAGTCAGCTCATATTAACGTCATTTGAAAACAGTTATAATTCCTTATGAATAAGGCAGACAGAATTATTCTACGGAAATCTATACATACGGCAGATAACATTATATCAATCTTAACTGTCAATCAAAATTGTCAGTTTATCTGATAAAGACTGTTATCAGGCAACCTGTTTTCCAAAGTTTACATGTGAGTTTCAAAACATATTGTAGGAATGGTGTTAGTACATGAAGTTATATTAATATTTAATCACAATTTAATCTCTCATGTGAGAGGCTGCCTGGGTAGGTACCACCGCTATGTCTATTTCTCCCGTTAAACAGTAGTGTAAATGCACTGTTGTGTTTCGGTTTGAAGGATATTGCAGCCAGAGTAACTACTGGACATATTGAGACTTAACATCTCATGATGGTGAGCGCAGTGGAATGCCAAGCATTGCTTTGTGATTCAAGATGTTGTTTGGTTTTGCTACTGTTCATGAGCGGTCGTATCGCTTACCATCAGGGGAACGGTATGTTCGTCTCGCCATTCAGTGCAATAAAAATAAATCTAAACTATATAACTTATCCTCTTTATAATATAAGTATAGAGTACGAGTATAGAAGAGTATATTTTAATGAAAAAACAATTTATTACTTTTAATGTTTCTAAGATCTGTGTTGAGTTGGAAGCATTCGAGCCAAAATGGCTAGAGGTCGCCGAGGACAGGGTTAAGTAGAGTAATAAAGGGAGGCCTTTGCCCAGCAGCGTGACTCATGATAGGCTATTTAAAAATATCTAAAAAAAAAATTAAATTTTACTGGTGGTAGGTCTCTCATATGTGAGAGGCTGCCTGGGTGGGTACCACCGCAATGTCTATTTCTCCTGTCAAACAGCAGTTTAAATGCACTGTTGTGTTTCGGATTGAAGGACATTGTAGCCAGCGTAACTACTGGACATATTGAGACTTAACATCTTATGTCTCAGGATGGCGAGCGCAGTGGAATGCCAAGCATTGCTTTGTAATTCAAGGTGTTGTTAGGTTTTGCTACTGTTCATGAGCGGTCGTATCGCTTACCATCAGGCGAACGGTTTGCTCGTCTCGCCATTCAATGCAATAAAACTAAATCTAAACTATATAATTAGTACGAGTATAGAAGAGTATATTTTAATGAAAAACCATTTATTCATTGATATACAAAAAAAATCAAGGTACATATATGTTGAATTGGATGCATTCAAGTCAAAATGACAATGAGCTTGCTGAGGACAAGGTCAAGTGGAATCATAAAAAGAGGCTTTATCCCAGCAGTGGGACTCATTATAGGCTATTAAAAAAATATCTGTAAATGTATTTAAGGGAATAAAGATGAATCCAATTTCCCTGTATCGTTGGGACCTTTTGATGAAACGTACTAATTTTTTTTATGTCTCTTTTTGTATTAATTATAGGTTTTTTGCTGTAATAATCAGAAAATTGGATTTTTTTAACTAGCATGGGTCTGGGTTTTTATGAGACCGAAAAGTCTCTATTTCTGATACGACACAAGACTCGATCGTAGTGTGGGGTCAGGACTATGTATGTGACTGTTGGGTGTGTTTATGTAAAAAAACCTGACTTATGATGGTATTTTAAGATCAAAATATAGGATTTTCTTGAATAAAAATAACCTAAATTTTTGAAATGGGTTCGAGTTTAAAACTCGTATAAGGAAAACTACACAGAATTTCCTTTAAAGGACACCGAATAGCAGCGGAAAATGGGTGAAAATAGTGAATCTGGAACAATCTGACTTAGTGCTGTCGCTGTCTCGCTCCCTCTTACAGGGGTCACGTATCCCCATCCCTCTCGCACATCCGCTTAAATATTATAATTGATAAATCAATCGAACCAAACACCTAGACGGTCCATCGTATCATGACCCTTACTTGTACATCTATGTATATAATGTTGTTCAACCGCGGAGGTCTTTGTAAATTGGTCACCCGCCCTATTATGTCCCACTGACCCGATTTCTGGGTTACGCAGTCTGACGTCACTGCGCCATTGCGCTGAATGTGCAAGACAAGCCATTCTCGACCTTACCCGTGTACATTAAGGTCGGAAATTGTGTGACATGCATCCCTTTGTGAAAACGGCATTGGCGACCTTATTCCAAGGGGGTAAGGTCGAGAATTGTGTGTCACGCGTCCTTTTGTGGGAAAAATGAAGTGAGTCTCAACAATTTCGTATGAAAATTCTATGAGGGATTTTTCTTTTTTAACGTTTAAAGTGTTTTTCATAGATTAGTAGCTTTTAGTTCTGAGTTTAAAGTTTATTCATAAAAATATTTTGAAAAGTCTAAATGGGACATTTGTACATTAAATAAGAGTTTTGGGAGTAGATAAGAGGAAAATATGACATAATTGTGCGATACATGCATAAAACCACACCTTTTTTCCGGGAAGGGGTAGGCAGAGGTGCCAGGACACCCACTTTTCGCCTTGCATGTTCCATCCCACGATGTGATAGGTGGCGAGCCTAACCTATAGGTTACCAATAAATTCTTATAAATAGGTAATCAAAAGTATATTTAGGTATAATCCGTCTAAAAAGAATTTGAGTAGAATTCAATAGGCCTAAACTGTTATTTTTTATTTAGATTTTTTCAAATAATTCATGTATGTTGGACAATCTGTCAAATATCAGCCAATAGGAGGGCAGAAAAAGGTGGCCCGGCACCGCCATTTTTATCTACGTTTTCAAAATACCAGCGCTCCCTTTACATGTATTAATATATTATAATTATATACTCTAGTCTCTACTGACTGACTAGTTTGACTGCCTCGGTGGCGTAGTTGTACTAAGGTACGGTTAAAAAGCTGAGGTCTCGGGTTCGAATCCCGGGTTGGGCAAAGTGATATTGGATTTTTCTATTCATTATCAGCCCAGAGTCAGGAATTTGTGCCCGATATGGCGATAGGCTCGCCACCTATCACATCGTGGGACGGAACATACATGGCGAAATGTGGGTGTCCTGGCACTTCTGCCTACCCCATCTGGGAAAAAGGCGTGAGTTTATGTATGTACTCTAGTCTCTAACGTCAAAACTATGATCGAAAATGATTTAGCGATTTAAAACTCATTTTATTTATTTATTTATATATGTTTTATTGTACACCAAAATGAAAGATGCGTACAAAAACTTAAATAACTAAAGGCATGTTTACAATAGGCAGCCTTATCGCTAGCTGCGATCTCTTATTTTATTTTATTCCGGAAAGGTCTACTATTTTCATTCACAACGTAGTTATAGGTCGACAATGGCCTGATCTGCTTCGAGAAAAGAATGTTACGGCAGTGCCGCTTTTTAACTCGACTTGGCGGTGGCACTGCCGTACCCTTCGTATCTTACTTTACCTAATACTATTAACTTCTAATAACTACTAATATCTTACTCTACCTAATACTATTTACATTTTTGAGTTCCCGACGTTTAGATTACTTTACAGCTTTCGTGGTCATGGGGCGGACTGAGGTATTAGTTACCCGCTCTGTGGCTGTTACAATTCAACTACAGTTGTTAGAGTAACCGAGATAAAATCCGTAAATAATAGTTTTATTTCAATGAGTAATATTCGCGTAAACCTAAAAAATCATTATAAACCTCTTTTGTTACAGGATCGAAGCGGGTTGGAAAACATGAGGTCTTTGGAACATTATCTCACAGACATAATGCGGGCCGACACTTCAGATCACATGAAAGGTAAGAATAAGTTATTTATTTATTACATTTATTAGATCATTTACAGCTGACAATTCATACAAGGTATACCAAGAGTGCTGCCGAAAACGAAGCTGGGTGGTAGTTTTAGTAACTACAAACACAATGTAACTAAAAAATTCGCAAAGAAACGCGACAATAGTTTTTTATTTTTTTAAAAATATCGTCGATTTTGGATGGTAAATCCATAGCTTTTGATAAAATAATAATTAAATGCCTTGTGTCTTTAAACATGAAAGAAAAATCTATGTATTTATCATTCTAATTCGACGATAGAAAAAAAATCGGCACAATTTATTGCACAAAATTTAGTTGCATTGTGTCTGAAGTCACTAAAACTACCACCCAGCTTCGTTTTCGGTAGCACTCTTGATATACCCTGTATATTACAATTAGACAGTCTCCGTAGCGTAGTCGGTTAGACGCCGCCTGTGAAACGAGAGGCCGCGGGTTCGGTCCCCGCACCGAGAGAAATATGGCCCACAAATATTTATTTCGGGTCTGGGTGTTTGTGAGACCGAAAAGTCTCTCGTAGTATCGGATATGTCACAAGAATCGATATTAGTGTGAAGTCAGGACTATTTATGTGACTGTTGGGTGTTATTTACTTAATAATTCCAACTCCTCCTATTAATCTTAACTTTCTGATTGATTTCGTTGCGGGTTAGACAAGTTAGACATTCCCGGAGACTCGGCGACCTTCAATGCTCGGTGTCATTATAATGTTTGCTGATCCTGCGACACAGGAGTTGCAGAGGTGGGTGTGAGGGCGGGATAGTCTCCATAAATTACAATGATTTTACACAAAGCAATACGCTAATTACGAAGTACTAATTGAAAAACAATATCATATAACTAATTAGCAAAGAGCAGGCAAAAAATGAAAAATTGAACAAAAAAAATTTAGAGTAACTACTGGACATATTGAGACTTAACATCTTATGTCTCAGGATGGCGAGCGAAGGGGAATGCCAAGCATTGTAATTCAAGATGTTGTTTGATTTTGCTACTGTTCATGAGCGTTTGTATCGCTTACCATCAGACGAACGGCATGCTCGTTTCGTCATTTTTTTTTTTTTTTATTTCAGTGAATGGCGAGACGAGCATGCCGTTCGCCTGATGGTAAGCGATGCGACCGCTCATGAACAGAAGCAAAACCAAACAACACCTTGATTTACAAAGCAATGCTTGGCATTCCACTGCGCTCGCCATCCTGAGACATAAGATGTTAAGTCTCAATATGTCCAGTAGTTACTCTGGCTACAATGTCCTTCAATCCGAAACACAACAGTGCATTTAAACTGCTGTTTGACGGGAGAAATAGACATTGCGGTGGTACCCACCCAGGCAGCCTCTCACATATGAGAGACCTACCACCAGTAAAGTCATTCAATGAAGTAAAGCAATTAATTAATTAACTAAATTAAGTATTCAAATAAAAAGAGATATATTTAAGAGTAGTAGAGCCACACTGTTGTATTTTAAATAAGAAGTGTTTTAGTTAATATTTTAGTGTTTTACTTAAGTGCGTGGTGGCCTGTTGGTATCCGACCACATGGCTGTCAACATGTTCACGGTGGTCGCGGGTTCAAATCTCAGGGCAAACCTCTGACTTTTCGGAGTCATGTGTGTATTGATAGTCAACCACCACGCACTATAATGAAGGAAAACATCGTGAGGAAACCTGCATACCATAGCGATTTGTAAGAATTTCTATGGTATGGAAAGTCCGCCTTGCAATAGGCCAGCGTGGTGAACTATAACAATTTATTAATGACCTGCACTGAATTAAACCACTTGTAACTTTTGTAATAATCAACAATTTGTAAACTGGTTTGAAAAGAGCAACACTAGAGTTTCTCTCCCGTTCTTCTCTAGTGAAAACCGCTTTCCGAACCGGGTGGTAGATAAAAAAATTACTGAATATAAATGATGTAGAACATCTTAATGGATTCAAGAAATTATTTTCATTTCATTTCATTTTAATTTTAATAACCCCTCTCAAACGTACTCTCGATTGTACAGGAGGTCCGTGCCCTGCAGTGGGACGTATATGGGCTGATACAGATACCGATGTGACTGTTGAATGAATTATTTTAATATTATATAATTACATGTATGAAATAACATGTTGTTGCGTCATATCTTCAAGTTTATATTTTATTCCTGAATCAATGAAATAATATACAATGAAATGTTCTAATTGTAACGATAGTAGAAAACTCCTGAAAATTTTCGCTGAGCAAAATTTACAACAGGCTTCTTATATATTTCTTACCAGGCGTCTTTCTTATTTATTTATTTATTTATTTAAAACTTCATTGTACACCTAAAAACTAACAATACAGAAATAGACGATAAGAAAAAAAAATGTACAAAAGGCGGTCTTATCGCTCGAGGCGATCTCTTACAGACAACCAACCATGGGATGGATAAGAGGGAACGAAAGTTTTGGGGTACCGTGAGGTGTACGGAAGGATAAACGGACATATATCTATAATTATACATACCTAATGCATATATAAATAAATATATATACATAAACATAAACACATACATAAATAAATATTATAACTAACATGTAACAACATTATGCATAAAATAACCATAGCAACAAATATATATATATAAATATACACATAAATATATATATATACATACATATATATACATACACATACACATACACATATATAAATATGAATATATATAAATAAACACGGTATACATGCAATGTCTTCAGTTTAATTGTGAAAGATAATGTTGTTTGACCAATCTTTTGAATATGGGCAGCGACTCTGCCCGCCTCACTGTGACAGGTAATGAATTCCACAGCCTAGCAGCTTGTACAGTAAACGATTTGTCATAAAATGTAGTGGAATGCACTGGGATTTTAAGTGTTAAGTTCTCCGATGACCTCAGGGATCTTGAGTGCGTATCATGAAGAAACTCGAATCGGTTATTAAGATACGGGGGAGAATGGGGATTGAAAAGTATAGAATAAAGAAGAGATAGAATATGGGTATTCCGGCGAAACCGAATGGGTAACCACTTGAGCTTGTTACGGAATTCGGAGACGTGATCATATTTGCGCAATCCAAATATAAATCTAATACAAAAGTTTTGGAGACGCTCAAGTTTATTAAGTTGTTCCTCAGTGAGATCAAGATAACTGGCATCCGCATAATCAACATCATCTTAAGAACGTTCCAATAGTTTATCAAGATATATCAAGACTGCTACCGAAAACGAAGCCGGGTGGTAGTTTTAGGGACTTCAGACACATCAGACAAAAATGTCGTTAAAAATATTTGATGTATTTTTAAATATCGTCCTATTTAGGTGGTACATACTAAATACATAATCCTTGGGAGAGGCCTATGTTCAGCAGTGGACTTTCTGTGGCTGAGATGATGATGATACTAAATACATAGTATTTCCTAAAATAATAATGTGCAGTCTTCCATTTTTAAAGATGCTATGGTAAGCAAGGGTTTAAATTATTATGCTATTAAAAATTAATGACCTAAACATAATGATTTTTTTTATCAAGATTTCTTGTTACATTATATCTGTAGTCAATAAACTACCACCCGACTTTTTCGGTCGCAGTTTGAATACACCCGTTATATCGTATTAACATAATATTTTTACATATGTCCCACTCTTGGGCAAAAATCTTTATAGGGATATTTTACCACACATAAAAGTGAATGAAAACATCGCGAGGAAACCTGCATACCAAAGCGATTTGGATGAATTTCGATGTTAAGTAAAGTCCGTCTTGCACTAGGCCGGCGTGGTGGACTGTACTAACCACTTTCAATCGTACTGTCGATTGTAGAGGAGGCCCGTGCCCTGCAGTGGGACGTATATGGGCTGATACAGATACAGATTCCACACTGGGCTAGTTTGACACCTTGACATAGAAAATCTTGAATTATCTGAGGTCTAGGTTCTTTTATTGATTTTGTCCATACGTTATCATTTCACTGCCTCGGTGGCGTAGTTGTACTAAGGTACGGTTACAAAGCTGCGGTCTTGGGTTCGAATCCCGGGTTGGGCAAAGTGATATTGGATTTTTCTATTCATTATCAGCCCAGAGTCAGGAATTTGTGCCCGATATGGCGATAGGCTCGCCACCTATCACATTGTGGGACGGAACATACAAGGCGAAATGTGGGTGTCCTGGCACCTCTGCCTACCCCTTCTGGGATATCACGCCTATATCCCATGTATTTATGTATGTATGTATGTATGTATGTATGTTATCATTTCAGAGTCAGATATTTGTGTCCAATATGGCGATAGGCTAGCCCCCTATCACATTGGGTGTCTAGGTAGAACCTTTGCCTACCGCTTCTGGGCAAAAGGCGTGAGTTTATGTATGTACTCAGAATTTTACACTGCGCTACAACCATCAAAATCGGTATAGAAATGAAATGCATGAATATTTAGTAAAAATACATAATATCAAAAATAAAACCTCTTTCGTTTTGGAAGCCGGTTAAAAACGTGACTAATTAACTAAATAATACATATTTAAACGTAATAAGCATGTATAAATACAACTATTGAATTGCTAGTTGCTCTTGTTATGCCGGCTTCTCACAGACGACAATCTAGTTCTAATAGTTTTCGACTTGACACAAATAATTTTGTTCACTGCAACGTTGCGAAGTAGACGACACGAAATTAGCCAAACTAGATTCGTCATTGAATTTACATAAGTTAGTAATATTATGTATTTATTTTTCTGTGTGACTGCCTCGGTGGCGTAGTTGTACGGTTACAAAGCTGTCTCGGGTTCGGATCCCGGGTTGGGCAGAGTGATATTGGATTTTTCTATTCATTATCAGCCCAGAGCCAGAAATTTGTGCCCGATATGGCGATAGGCTCGGATATCACCTCGGACGGAAATACAAGGCGAAATGTGGTTGTCCTGGCACCTCTACCTACCCTCCTGGAAAAAGGCGTGAATTTATGTATGCAGGATTTGAATAAACCACAACCACTGTATTTATTATATACAGGGTATATCAAGACTGCTACCGAAAACGAAGCTGGGTGGTAGTGTAAGTGATTTCAGAAAATTCCACTGCGCTCGCCATCCTGTGACATAAGATGTTAAGTCTCAATATGTCCAGTAGTTACTCTGGCTACAATGTCCTTCAATCCGAAACACAACAGTGCATTTATACTGCTGTAAATATATAAATACACCACGCTCAATAACCCATCTAGAGAAAACACTTCACCGACCGAACACAATAGTGTGGTATTATGCAATCCTTTGTTTGTCGACCTTGCGCGCGGTGTCAGCAATTACACAGCGTGACGCGCCCGGGGCCGGCAAAGTTGTTGCGAGTGAAAACTAACTGATATATGGTAATCTTGGAGTATTTAATAGTTAAAAGGATCATGCCCATTTTACTATGAAGTCGCTGGATGCAGGCCGCTTCCAACAGGTCGATGTGGAGATCCTTGGAGGAGTTCTATGTTCAGCAGTGGCTGGTGAATTAATTTGCAGCTGTCCTTAATAGGTAGGTTACTTGCCACTGTATTTAACATCTTATGTTTTGTGATGGTAAACGTGGAATGCCAAGTATTGCTATTTAATTCACGCTGTTTAATTTTGCTTCAGTTCATGAGCGGTCGTATCGCTTACTTATTCTTGTTGCAATAAAAAAACTTTGACTTCAATGCGCCTGATGGTAAGATGTGAGTTGCTTCTAAAGGAATATAAAACGAATTAAAATCTTACAATAGATTCTATCCTTACATACATAATCTCAAGCATTTTTCCAGAAGGTGTAGGTAGAGGTTCTACCAAAACTATATGTTTCGCCTTGTATCTTCCGTCCCACGATGTGATGAGCGAACCTATCGCCATATCGAGCAGAAATACCTGACTCTAATGAATAGAAAATCCAATAACACTTTGCTCGACCGGGGATTCGAACCCGAGACCTCAGCTTTGTAGTCGTATCGCAGTACAACAGCAACACCAAGGCTGTCTTTTATTTCTTTGCATAATTATTGTTATATATCAATAAATTCATCATTAACTTCTAGGTCGATTGTATAATCATCACTATGCATTTTAATAAAGGAAAACATCTTGAGGAAACCTATACCAAAGAGACTCTAATAAGATTATTTCTTCTTTTTATATCAGTGAACGG
This sequence comes from Hyles euphorbiae, assembly GCA_023078785.2. Lineage (NCBI taxonomy): Eukaryota > Metazoa > Arthropoda > Insecta > Lepidoptera > Sphingidae > Hyles > Hyles euphorbiae. Next base: position 1,556,310 of record CM041054.1, on the reverse strand, counting down.
CAAGCGGTACGACCGCTCATAAACAGTAGGTAAACCAAACAACACCTTGAATTACAAAGCAATACTTTTCCACTGCGCTCGCCATCCTGAGACATAAGATGTTAAGTCTCAATATGTCCAGTAGTTACTCTGGCTACAACTTCCTTCAAAACGAAACACAGATGTGCTTGTACGCTGTTGTTTGGCGGTAGAAATAGACATTGCGGTGGTACCTACCCAGGCGGCCTCACACCCGTGTAATCAGTATTAATGGAAATACTATGTAGTAATTTATTATATCAGCCTTTATTATATACGTTCCACTGCATGTCACCACCCTCCTCTACAATCGAGAGTACGATTGAGAGTGGTTAGTACAGTCCACCACGCTGGCCTAGTCTGAGACCTACCATCAGTGGAAAATACTGAAATAATTAAATTGAATGTACTGAAGGGCGTATCCTATTTTTAAATCAATGAAATTTCGTCTATAGACCAGGGTTGTATGTCTGAAGTCTTTTTATAGCATAGCTCCGAAAAACGAGCAAACAGGTGACCTGATGGTAAGTGATGCACTTGAACATACACAACGCGCGGTCATGGATGTGTTGACGTCATTAAATTGGGAGGGGAGCGGGTTTGACAAGAATGGGAAGACGAAAGATGTACTGGACATTCAGAATCTAGTATCGATATCCTGTGAGATAGTAGTTTTATCCCGGACGAGCCTATTCATTCAGGCTGACTCAAAGATCCCATTTAAATAATGATTTGATCCGTGGTGCTTTACAGCTGGTTTCTCCCGCTGTCTCTTTGCGAGGTTATTTACTTCTTTAGATCATTATTTTATCATGGAAGGAAGTAGACAATAGTTTATTTCCAAGTCCTATTAATTTAATTTTGTAATTGATTTCGTTGTGGGTTAAAGACAAGTTAGACATTCCCGGAGACTCGGCGAGCTTCAATGCTCGATGTCATTACAATGCGTGCTGTTGATCCTGCGACACAAGAGTTACAGTGGTGGGTGTGAGGGCGGGGCAGTCTTCAGAAAATGCTGAGCCATGACTGACAATAGTGTGTCTCTACCTATCTCCTGTCTTTAGTTTGGTGTTCAGGAATATATTTAATAGGCTGATATACAAATGAGTTTATGTACTATTGCCCTCCAATGCATTTAACCACCAAATCAATGCAAAACGAAGCATCAAGCTATGACATTTCGCTTTTGGCTCGCTAGACGAAAAATTATTTATGTCGACAAACTAATATGAACTATAAATATAATACCTCGTGACTAGAACCACAGAAATCCAAAATAACTTGAACCTCATTGCAATACTGTTTGGACACAAACAAAGCTCAGCGTAAACTGAGTACAATTACGCGGGAGGTTACATAACCAAATTTAGACGGACGAATATGCAACTGATATTGTTTTGGTAGCACTGTCCACTCAATTCGGCTGCTTAAACTGTTCTATGAACGCATCTCGGCCTACTGTCAGTATCATAGATAATACACTTATACTAGAGATAGATGCGCCACTCAAGTTTTAAAATTGATTTACGCGAGTGTACCCAAAATAAGAGATGGCGCTGCAAGTATTACATCCTGCCTCCTAGATGGTGCTTGTGTATATCTTAGTAGGTTTATATTTAGGACACCAATTTTATTCAAATAAAACTCCCGATTTACTTTTTTCGTTTATTGTGAGATTTATAATAATTCAATGCTTGTATTTTTGTCTTATCACTATTACATATATTCGATTTGCCTTTTAGTAGTCTGTTGACGTTAGTGCACCAGCTATTTATTATAATATTTATTATATTATCCAATACTATATTTATAACTTCTGTTCTATGCGAAGTACAGGAGAACAATGCACACATATTACAAAATATATTTGATATTTGTTTTATAATGAACTTAAGATTTTTTTGATGTGGTTCCTCGTTTAATTTTGCTTGAATTATCATGCAAACCTCATCTACAAACTCGCACAACGCCTCCGATGGATAATTTAGTGATTTTTTCGAATAATCTCTTAGTAAAATATAATCTTTATTACTCGGAGGTGTTGTGCTTACTAAATTCATCCTACAAGCGTGACATTTTTTAGACATTTTCTGCAAAGTTTTTTTTATTATATATCCTGCAACATATCTTTTTGCTTCTTTAGTTATAGTATTTGATGTTGTGTCTGAGGTTTGCATGAAACGATTTAATACGGAATCCACATTAATATTATCTGAAGGTTGTTCCCTTTCATTTTTTTTAAATTTCAGTAAGCTTTTTAACGATTTTAATGATTTGTTGTTATCTTGCTCGCAGTTCGCCCCAACTGAGTGAGGTGAAGTTAAATTATTTATCAATAAAGTTTTAAAAGCTGCTGTGAACTGCGAGCAAGTTGGTGAAGTATTACGTACCCCATTACTTCGTATGTTACAGAAGAAATTTTCCAATGGATCCTGGTTTATATTTCTCGTCAACAAACTACTTACATTGTGTTGTTTATTTAAATATAAAAACATTTCTTTATAGACATTAATGTTGGAAATAAAATTTTTAATCGATGGCACTTGTTCGAATTTTATCGAAGTTGTGCCATCGCTTAATTTTTTTTGCACTTTAAATTGCATAGACCTTATGATAGGCAGTACTTCTTCCCATAATTTAAAATGTGGTGAATTTCTTTTCAATGCGCTCTTGTAGATCTTTTCGTGATTTTCATAGCTGTGGCCATTAAAAGAATCAAAAAGCTTGTCTACAAGCAGCAACAAATCAGCTGTTCCAAGACATTCCTTGGGAAGGATATCGTGAGCTGAAAGAAAGACAACAATTATTACAGATGGCAAAAGACCTGTGTGTGTGTGTGAGAGAGAGAGAGGGTGTGTGCGGGTGCAATTCAACAAGACAAAATTACAATCTTAAAAATAATCTTATAAGGGAAGTATCAAAATTACTCGGATATAAATATTTTTAAAAACTTAGTAATTTTATAACTTAATTATAACGTGTCATCTAATTTATAAATTATTGTCATCGGTACTTGATAAATTCTCTTTTGAAATTCTCGAAAATAAGACTTGTAAGATTACGTTACATATAAAGGCGAAGATAAAGGGGCGTTGGTTATAAAGTTTATTCATTTCCAAATATTTTTATCAAATTTGAAAAAAGTTAATTCTATGTAACACATTCAAAATATTGCATAATGAAGATATTTTAAAATTTGATCTATTTGACTACTTTTTCCAGGTGGCTTATGTATTGTCGCTTTTTCGTATCATCAAACTTAGAATCACACTGGTATTAGAGATATTTGACTTTAAAATTAAGTCTACTTATTCAGGTCTTTGAAAATAAAGAACCAACTATTTTTTTTCTTGCTATGAACAAATATCTTGACACCTACGCTAAATAAAGGTAAAAATACTTACATGCTAAATATCTCATTGCAGCGGATACTCTCTGACTGAAGACTTGGGCTGCATATTTGACCTTCATTTTAGGTATTTTTTCTTTGACGACATGACTCGCTGTTAATTTATTAATTAGCCTAATATCGTCTTCCCCAGGATCAGCTTCCAGCAGCATTTCCAAATGCTCCCATTTTGCGTATTTAACGACTCCATTTTCAATGTATCGTAAATCTTTAGTAAGAAGATTGTTCCTTAACCCCTTCAAGAGATGTGGGGGGTCAAATACTGGAAATATTTTTCTTCCATTGCACTCAAAGGCTAAACTTTTGACCTCCTTGCCTTCTGTTAAATATTTTCTTTTGGTATCATTTAAAAGGCTTTTTATAACCTTCATGTTTATTGGTGATTGGTCACATACAGTGGCAATTACGATTAAACCTGTGCTTTCTACAGCTTTTAATGCGTCTACAAGAAGGTTTTTTAGTTCTGCACTTTTAGTTGCACTCTGGCAGAATGTAAAGCCAATAGGTTGTTTGTACTTCCCCTTTAAACCCTTAATCATAAAAACAAGTGCATGATCAGCAATCTTAGGTGTTTTTTGCAGACCGAAATCCTCAAAACCAATGATTTCATCTGATGTTTTATTATAATATAAGCCAGGACTCAAGGCTACTTCGTCAAATATGAGTGTGCATAATTTTTTTTCAAATGGTAATTTTTTCACTGCTTTTTTGAGGTGTTTAATGACAACATCATTTATGCCCGGCACAATTTTAACTTTACTTAAAATTTTCTGGATCGTCCGTTTTGAAGGTAATTCAAACAAGTTTTGTAATAATTTGTAAGCCTTTTGGCTTTGCTTGAATATTGTTAGGCACAAAATCTTTTCTTTATTGGTAAATCGTCGTCCTTTTGATTTTGTTGATATATTTCTTAGTTGCATACCAGTAAATATTGCAGCAGGCTCGGGTAATTTTTCAGCGGCTCTTAAAAATGCTTTGTTTTGTGATATTTTTGCAGCTTGTCGAACTTTTTGATGAAGGTTCTTGCATTTTTCTCTTAATTTTAAAAGTTTGACCTTTAATTGTGTATTTTGATTAAATATTTTTTTGTTCATCACATGTATATTTCTACAGCCTGAAAAAGTATCAACAATTAGCACATATCTTATATTTATAGTTTCGCTTTATAAAATGTAAGTTGCATATTACTTTTGCAGAGAATAAATTTTAATTTTTTTAAACATCATTGTGTTAGAGGGGTAAGTACATAGATGGTGCTAATATAATAATTTCAACCCTTAAGTACTGTTACCTCTTTATAATTAAGGAATGGGTGTACATTACTTTTTAAGAAAAATAACTACGTATAAATTATTTAATCCAATCCAAAGAAAAATCCATCATCACTCTATCGAACCTGGGATTCGAACCCGAGACCGCAGCTTTGCAACCAACAACGTAGTATAACTGCGTCATCGAGGTAATTGATAAGTAATACTTCTAGATCCAGTTAATATTTCAGCTAAGAACAAAATATATACTTACTTTTGACTGTAGCTTGTATATGGTGATTTGCTATTGTTGGATTCTTACATGGCACGTCTTTTTTAGATGTTGACCCTTGAAAGAAAATATTATGCTGTTAGTATTATACATTTTTGTAGAACAGTAACATTAACATACACACAACATTGCGAATTCTTAGATTAAATCACAATGTGTAATGCTTAATTTTGCCAACAAATAACTTTAGCTTTTTGCTGCTATTTATGAGCGGCGGAATCGCTAACCACCAGGCGAATGGCATGCTCGTTTCGCAATACGTCGCAAACAAATAGGCCAAGTTTTACTTCTTATATGGATATTAATGTATTTAATATCGGTATCTGTATCAGCCCCATATACGTTCCCTGGCAGAGCATGGACCTTCTCAACAACCTAGAATACAATTGAGAGTGGTAAGGCCATGTAGCCCATGTCTTTAATGCAAGCAGAGTGCCAAAAATAGTAAAAATCAATGATAAGTTGTGTTCTTGTATCGGACGCGCAACATAAAGAGGTTTTTTTTTTAAATTATTCTAGTATATTATGATAGTCATATTTTTGTATTATGCATTAACGTAAGTAAAATGAACTTTTACTTCATTATAAAATGCTACAACGCTTTCGTTTCAAATTTTATGCATATAATATGTTAAAACAAGAAATGGGTTGAAGTAATCTTATTCAATAAACAATGCACTTTTTGAGTCCTTTGTTTGTTTACACTTTGCCGTAACTTAATCATATAATATAAAGTCGGCAAAATGAAACAATGCTTTACGTTATAGAAATAAAAATGAGTCGAAGTTATAAAATTCAATAAATAAAGAAATTTTTGAGTCCATTGTTTATCGTTGTTTCTATTTTGCAGTAATATCATCATATAATATACAATCGGCAAAATTAAACAATGCATTACGACGTTATAGAATAAAAATGGGTCGAAGTTATAAGGTTCAATAAACAAAGAAATTTTTGAGTCCATTGTCTATCGTTGTTTCTATTTTGCAGTAACATCATCATATAATATACAATCGGCAAAATGAAACAATGCTTTACGACGTTATAGAAATAAAAATGAGTCGAAGTTATAAGGTTCAATAAACAAAGAAATTTTTGAGTCCATTGTTTATCGTTGTTTCTATTTTGCAGTAACATCATCATATAAGATAAAGTCGGCAAAATGAAACAATGCAACAAACGAAGTCATAGAAAGTAATGGAAATGTGCCGCGGTGCCATTATTTACTTCTATTGGAAAACATTTTTTGTTCAAAAATGTTAAAGTGTATAATTAATTACAGAAACATATTCGCGCAAGAATTGTACGATAGTAAAAACACTAGTTTATTCCGCGAAATACATTAGTGGAACATGCTATATAAATATTAGAAAAATACATAAACTAACCTTTGTTGACAACATCATATGAAAGAGGTGTAGCTGCGGGTTGATCGCTACAAATTGGTTCATTGTCTTTAAACGTTGACCCTTAAAAAGAAGCACATAATTAGTATCCAACATTTTATAATAAAAATAGTAGTAACAGAGATATCACATTTGATTCATTGCTACCAGAGTACAATGCATTAACCCTTATCTTACTGGTAAATTCTTAAATCTTACTGTTAATTTCCTCATGGACTTTAGCAACATCAAGAGAATTGGGAAAATGAGTAATAGTAATATTTTTTGTAAAAAAAATCTAACTAGCAAATTACACATAGGTGAGAGGGTCTTATTGGGTTTTTACACAACTTATACAAACATTGTGATACATTGAGAACCTCTCATCAACCAGTAATAATAGACACAATATATTTTCAAAATTGAGACTGACATTCTAATGCTTATCACAATTTTTGTTTTTGTAGTTCTACTATTTTTTTATTTTTAATATCGTCTAGCCATATTTTTCTACATTTAATATATTATACTGTATATTTACCGTGGCTAGGGGTGTTTTCTGGAACATCAGATGTAACATTTGCCTCAATGTAATTTAAATTTGAAGTTGATGTAGATGTTGATGCTGAAATCAAAATTAATACATCAATTATATGAGAAATAGTTAAGTATAGTGCACAATACTGTGGTAATACTTGGTAAAATATAAACATTTATACACTAAGTAACTTCAAATATTTGATATATTAGAGCCATAGTAGGGACAAGCACAAACACATAAAACTATATATAAAACAAAACCTATAATATGATGAATTCTGTGATTGTGTTAATAGCTATCAGGAATAAATCAAAGCACTTACCAATATTCAATGTTGGAACTGCATTTTTAGTGAGACGACCAATATTTGTTAGATAAAACTTCTCAAAATGATTATCGCATATGCGTATGTTGTTGTGAATATAATTATCACCTTTTGCTTTATCCGTTTCGCTCAACACCATTTTCCACTGAGCAAACTTTTCTGAAGAAGGGTAATTCGGGGATGGAAAATGATGAGCTTTTCCTGAAAGTTCAAGGTTCATAATATTATGTTTTCATTAGTTCACTATAAATGCCTATTGTATTAAAATGGTGTAACAAGAAACTTGTAAAATCTTACCTACAAAAGGAGTACATCCAAAGTAGCACTTTAATGCCGACTTTCTTGGCATTATAAACGATTTACAAATCCCGATCAAATATCAAAAACGGAGTCCAGTATACACAGCAGTAGGTAAATCGTAAAGGTATCAACAGAGTCCAGGGGAGAAGCAAGGTCAGACGTTTAAAACAGATATCGAGTCAATTAGCACAATCCTTAGTCGTATAAAGCACGGAACAAATAACCAGAACCAAACACTACGAAGCAAACAATAAACTGAAGTGAACTCACAACGCACAAGTCACAAGTGAACTGAAATGTTTAAAAGTTTTGAACTTGGTTCCACTGGACACCGCCGCGATCCGATACGTCATCATTTACGTTTCGTTTCACGGAACCATACGACTAAATATTATTTATTAATATTTTTTTTATTTATTTAATATAGTATAACTATTACTTAAAATTTAAATAAATATGTCTATATATTATGCATAAAGGCTTTGTAATATTTTCTATTTACTGTTGACAACTAGCTACATCTATCGCCACTTATATCAAAATATTAAATGTTTCGTTTCCCGATACTTAAGAGGGCGACACTTTGTATGGATAGTTTTTCAGGCACGGCAATGTATGGAAGTTTCACTGCCCTGGTCAGTATTCCGCTGAGCGCGTTCCGAAGCGCGTGTCAAATTTACTTTTTTAATTTTATTTTTTTAAACGTCGTGGGTGTTTGGGCTATTTTTGTTGAAAAAATATTTAAAGTTACCGAGTGCAGTGAACTTTGTGTTTTGTGTGGAAACAAGTGGAATTTCGTTGACCTGAATGTAGGTAGATTTCAGTAATGATTGTGTAGGCTGTATGACTGTATGCGTATTTCCTTGCGCTGAAAAAAAGTATTGTTTGTAATTGAATGCTCAATGATATATTGCGTCGATTTGTCTAATGCGTGGTATTGTAATTTTAATTGGAATATATTTTAATTACTTAAATTGTATAATTAATAAGATGTGACCTTCAATTAAACTTACAGAAATCTAATTGTAGAGTTTAATAATTATTTATATTAAAATTAATTCACAAGTTAAGTTTAATTTTGAATTGTTAATTTTTTGAGCGGTGCTGAACTTTATAACTTTACAATTTCACATCTCTCTGCTTTCCAATATATACCATATAACTACTCTAATGAAATTTTAAACATAAATTATTTTAGTCATAAGGTGTCCAATAGATTAATTAGTATCTGAACGGATTTTCAAATCGTAGGTAGCAGGTTCAATTCCAGAGCTATGGACCAGTCGTTATCACATATATATTCTTAAATATAATTTCTACCGTGAAAGAAAAAATAATGAAAACATTCACATATAATTAAGTAATAAATAAACGATTACCTTGATACAAATTGTAATTATCGGCCAATATACGGCACTGCAGGGCACGGGCCTCCTCTACAATCGGGAGTACGATTGAGAGTGGTTAGTACAGTCCACCACGCTGGCCTAGTGCGGGTTGGTTGACTTTACATACCATAGATTTTTTTTACAAATCCCTATGGTCTGTAGGTTTCCGCACGATGTTTTCCTTCAGCGTTATGATGCGTGGTGGTTGACTATCAATACACACATGACTCTGAAAAGTCAGAGGTGTGTTGGGATTCGAACCCATGGCCAGCCGCGTCTGGTCAGTTACCAACAGGCCACCATGCAATAACTAATTTAAATTTATATGCAGATAATTAGTTTTTGGGTTTCGGAACTTGGATTTTATACATACATATCATCACGCCTGTATCCCATAGGAGTAGGCAAAGACTATAGACCTCCACTTTGCTCGATCCTGACATATTTCGCTTCATCCACTATCATCAACCTCTTCATGCATTCTCGTCGGTTCAGGGTGCTTTTGACGTGACCCTTGTTGAGGGTATCACCGATTTGGATGGTGCAGGTTCGGTGAGGTCGACACCTACCGACTCTTCCATCCACACTCGCCTTGTATATTTGCTTTGTTATTCAATCATGTAAATAACACCCAACAGTCACATACATAGTCCTGACCACATTAAGATCGAGTCTTGTGTCGTGGGTATCAGGAACTACGGGAGACTTTTCGGTCTCACAAACACCCAGACCCGAAAGAAATATTTGTGGGCCGCACAAACATTTCTCTCGGTGCGGGGATCGAACCCGCGGCCTCTCGTTTCACAAGCGGCGTCTGACCAACTGCGCTACGGAGGCTGTCAAGTTAAATGACTTTACGGTTCATAGTTTAATGCTTAGAAGGATTTTTAAATTGCACAAAGGGGACAGAAAATGCCTATTTTACTATGAAACTTATTATCGGTGCGAAGATTGTTGTCCCTCGATGAAACCTACTTTTTTGTGTAGGGAAAAATATATATTTTCAACAAATATAAACATCGCGACCCAGGCTCGGAGTTCTTGGAAATATTAACCTGAAGTCTGATGACATTATTTTTTTGTCTTCGTTTCTGTGACCAAAATGTGAAATGTGATAATAATTATTTTATAATAGAAATCTATCTCCTATATTTTTTTTCATACACTGGCCTGGCATAGTGGCGGCATTGCACCTGATGGAAAGTGCCAATGCCGCCCAGGCAGAGTATAGAAACAATTATGCCGGCCTGCTAACGTGCCTCTTCACACCACGGCGGAAGGACCCAGGATTGTAGGAAGGAGGGAACACGTGCGCCGGCAAACAATTCCACAGCCTGACGGTGCGGCACAAAAACGAATTTGGGAACCGTTTGGTTCGCGCCGGGATGGTGTGGACCGTCAAGCTATGGCTTCGCAAGCCAGCACGCGTGGTTCTGTTTAGGGATGTAGAGGAGGGGAGCAAGTTGAACAATTCCTCAGAGCACTCACCGTGATACAGGCGGTAGAACACGCTTAGAGAGGCGACATCTCTCCGGAGTTGTAGCGACTCCAAGTTGCTCGTAACGTCTGCATCATTCACAATGCGGATGGCCCGCCGCTGCAATCCATCCAAGGCATCGAGCATCGGATCCATCCCAGAGGATCCATACCAAAACTATGAATGGGCATTCTACTTTGAAATTTTCTGTTGGTAGGTCTCTCATATGTGAGAGGCCGCCTGGGTTGGTAGCCCCGCATTGTCTGTTTCTCCCCTTAAACAGCAGTGTAGAAGCACTGTTGTGTTTCAGATTGAAGGACATTGTAGCCAGAGTAATTACTGGACATATTGAGACTTAACATCTTATGTGTCCGGATGGCCAGCACAGTGGAATGCCAAGCATTGTTTTGTAATTCAAGGTGTTTAGTTTTGCCACTGTTTATGAGCGGTCGTATTGCTTACCACCAGGCGAACGGCATGCTTGTCTCGTCATTATAAAAATCCTAAAACGATGACACAGTAAAAATCTTATTTTAACACACATATATCTGCCAACATTAAAATTCAACAGAACTTCAAATCATTGATTAACACTTATAAAGCCTTGACATGACCGAAGTGCTAAACGAACAGACCCAGAAAACTATTCGTAACTTTAGGTTTTTAAACAAACTCACAGACAGCCTCCGTGGCGCAGTTGGTTATTTACAGCCGTTTTCCATAATCTATCTATCTTTAACTAGAGATTTCAATAGATATTATAATGCATTTTATGGTTAATTGAACAAAGATAGAGAGGTGTAGATATGGTGCATATATTTATATAAGCTAAGCATGGTAAATATATATGTTTATCTTTGTTTAATAAAGAGTAGAATTCAACTGACATAGTAATGGTAGCCATTTTAATCTCTAGTTAAAGATAGATAGGATATAGAGAACGGCCGTTAGTTGTGAAACAAGAGACCGCGGGTTCGACCTCCGTATTGGGACAAATATTTGTGTAAACAGGTGTTTGTTTCGGGTCTGGGTGCTTATGAAAGCGAATGTCAAAATCTATCGTAATTTCTGATAGGACACAAGACTCCATCTTAAGTGTGGTGTCAGGACTATGTATGTGACTGTTGGGTGTATTGGGGGTAGCTGATTAGTGATTTTTGACGTCTTTGAATAACGTTTTTGAGTCAGCTCATATTAACGGCATTTGAAAACTGAGTTAAATATAATGTATACCACAAATAACTTTATTGATGTTAAATTTTTGATATCTACTGCTCTACATATTATATTTGGTCCTGTTCTACTTTTAAATATAATTATTTAAATATATATTATTGGTTGAATTTTTATGGAAGTGAAAAGTTCACGTTTACTATTGATCTTAGAGTATTTATAACATAGAGGGAGTGCATATATACATTCGCGTCTTGAAAACGTAGATATTTCCTTGTTCGTAATGTTGCCAACCCGTACTAGGCCAGCGTGGTGGAGTATATGCCCTAACCACTCTCAATCGTACTCTCGATTGTAGAGGAGGCCCGTGCCCTGCAGCGGGACGTATATGGGCTGATAAAGAAGAAGAAGAATGTTGGTAGCGCATTTTTATTAGTGAAAATTGAATTAATTTGATTTACGTTGCTATAAACTCCTTTGATTAACGAAATTAAATTTAGCTTTTATCCTTTTAAAACGAGTTTGAGTGGAATTAAATAGCACTAAACTATTTGTTTTATTTTTCTTTTCCAAGTAATTCATGTATGCTGGACAACCTGTCAAATATCAGCCAATAAGAGGGCAGACAAAGGTGGCACCACCATTTTATCTACGTTTTTGAAGTACCAGCGCTCCCTCTATATTATAGATACTCTGAGCTATTGATTTGTAAAAATATTGCACTAATTAAAAAAAACACCCTACCAACATAAAACTAAGTTTATCAATTATTAACCGACTTTAAAAGAGTAGGCTATCATTTATTTTTTGTATAATTGTTACGCGATATCCCCGGCAATCTGGGACATTCTAAAAATACTTATTTTTTTACTCTATACAAAAGTTAAGTTTTAGACACCTCTAAAAAAATGTATTATTTCAATTTATTCATTGATCAAGAAAGAACCATATCATCATTAAATTAATCAATAAAGAAAAGTAATAATTATGCATCGCCGCCTTAGCCCTAAGAAATCAAGATGGCGGCCGCATCGTCCTCGTCCATTCTTTAGCGTTACGCAATGCGCAACGTGTCATGGCCGCGTCTTTTAGACGAGTAAAAAGGTTGCAGCTAATACAGAAACAGTTTTTTAATTCGTCCGTCTGGGGTTAAGGAAAATGGGGAATGCCTTGCTGGCTGTTCGGTATTTAAAAATATCTGTATGAGCCCATATACGTCCCACTGCAGGGTACGGGCCTACCTACAATCGAGAATACGATTGAGAGTGGTTAGGCCATATAGTCCACCACGCTGGCCTTGTGCAGTTTGGCTTTAAAAATATATTAACTGGTATTGTTTCCGGCTTCCCCGTGTTAAAAATATTTTCCGTTCAAGGCTTGGTATATATTTTCGTGGGATAAAAAGTATCCTATAGCTTTCTTTAATAAATGATAAATAAATACGATAATCTTTAATAAATACGATACTATAATATTATTGCAATTCCCAAAACAAGCAAACGAACTCTTCAGCTATATAAATATTAGTCCCTATAGACATTGATTTAAAAACTAAGGATAGGCCCTTCAGTACATTTGGAGTTTCAAAAATTTGCACTAAAATTAATAAGAAATCAACGTAATTCAATAGATTTTGTCTAAACGGTGATAAGAAATATTATTCTTTCGTCTTACTTACGTCGAAACACTACGCGCTTTCCGCCCTGTCCATCAATGTACATATTTTTTATGTAAATTATGGTTTTATTGCTGGGGTTAATTAATTAAGGATTATCAAATTGAATATTTTAATCAAAAAGAAAAAATAGAGCGAAATGCACGCTATATTCCCTCGGAAATATGTAATACATAAGATTATTTCTTTAATCTTAACAAAACTAGGTACATTTTATATTTAGACTTAATTTTACATCTTAACAAAACACTATTTTGTGGCTGAGTATTTATAACCGCAAGATAAAAATAAAAATTGAAAACATGCATTAATTAAACTTTTTTTAAATTAAATAGATGAAAGTGCAATTTTACAAATCATGTATAAATGCTTACGTTTTTAATTTTATAAATGCTTGTGTGCAAAGAAATATTTGTTTTGTCCATGTCTGCGAAATTAGTAAACAGGCGCGATACGAAATCTTACTAATATTCCATTGAAATTTAACTATAAATGGTAGAGCCACATGATAGAGACTGCCTCAATGTGACAGTTGTACTACATTTACTGGTGGTAGGTCTCTCATAAGTCATATGTGAGAGGCCACCTGGGTAGGTATCACCGCAATGTCTATTTCTCCAACCAGTAGTGTAAATGCACTGTTGTGTTTCGGATGTATCTCGGTTTAAAGGACATTGTAGCCAGAGTAACTACTGGACATATTGAGACTTAACATCTTATGGCTCAGGATGGCGATCGCAGTGGAATTTTACTACTGTTTATGAGCGGTCGTATCGCTTACCATCAGGCGAACGGCTTGCTCGTCTCGCTATTAACTGCAATAAAAAAACGAAAGTACACGCAGAAGGAATACAAAATAGACTTAAAGTGCAAGTGTTGGATTGAACTCTGGTGCCCAAATAAAGATTTAACTTGTGTTATGGACACCAGGGGTTCATATCGATGCAAATATTAATGGTAGAGCTACATAGTAGAGACTGCCTAATTGGTGTAGTTACATACGAAATTTTTTCGCGAATTTGATTTAATTTTTACCATTTTTCCATAGCCCGCCCCATGACGAATGAAGTAAAAAATTAACCATATTCGCAGAAAAATCTCACATTTACATTTTCTAAACTTTTGTACATGTTAAATCTATTAAATTACGTGTCTCTTGTTGATTATATGTATTATGAAAACATATTATCTGTATATTTTATTTCTTTTTTGTACACCAAATAATACTTAAACTAAAACTTATATTTAACATAAAAGTACAAATGGCAGTCGTATCGCTCAAGGCAATCTCTTATCGACTACCATGGGATGGGCATAAGTGAAGGAAAATGAAGATAGGGCAGAATAAGTGTACTTTTAGAATATAGCTGTTATCTGTATACTGTAATAATGCTTTAAATAGATCACATGTTTTAAGACAAATTTTACTGTAGATTCAACACCACGCGATAATAGGTAGATGAAAAGAAAGAAAGAAAAGAAAGAAAGAAATACGATTTATTTGTCACAAATGACAATCAAACTGTCAAAATTCCCGCCCAATTTATTTTTTTTACGTAAAAAAAAGCAAATGTATTCATAGCGTAAAGCCTTGCATTTATTAGTATTGGGAGCGCAGTTTTTTGACCGTTTAGCGTTTTTTTAATATCATAGTGTCAAGGTAAGCATTTAATATTTTAGTTGATAACAAATATCGCGCGCCGTGACCTAGATTACTAAAATTTGTAAATAAACAGTCAGTTACGTAAACTAGCTTATTAAAGAGGGAGATTGTTTTTTTTTTTCTTGCGCTTAATAAGGATGCAAACTTGTCATCCGCCTATGGTCAGGATACGTCCGCTCATGGGCAGTACCAAAAACAAAGAACGCCATAAATATATAATACAATATTATTACCAACCATACAAAGCAATGCTTGGCTATCCAATGCGATTTTAAGTCTTATGTCCTGTAGTTGCTCTGACTACTTTATTGAATAAATTTCCAAAATCTAAAATTTAATAATAATAATAATATAATAATAATAATTTAATAATAATTTATTTATTCACAATGATACATGATTCAATGCAACATACATCTACAAGTCTCAAACTAAGCATGGAAGCTTGTGTCTTGAGACTCGAGAGTGTGATTTACAACAAATTTAGAATCGAATATTATAATAAAACAACTAACGTAATTAAAAAGGTACAGAAATTAGTTTTATGAGCTAGCTACGGTCTATATATACATGCCAGTGTGTGTGTGTGTGTGTGTGTATTGTGTGTGTGAGTGTGGGTGTGTGTGTGTTTGTTTGTGTGTGTGTGTGCTATTTTATTAGTTTTTCTGTTTCTTCATATGTCAAACTCAGTAACATATTTTTGAGAAGATTTTTTAAAAAATGCTTTGAGCATCCCTTGAGTTGCAGTATTTGCCCTACTCTGTTATACGTGTGAGGGTGTGCGAAGCACGGGCAGCGTCTAGCCAGATCGGATTTAAAATTAGGTATTGCACATCTATATACGCGTCTATTTAGTATACGGCACAGGTCCGGTTGTTTGGTGACATTTTGATGTGCTTTGACAACCGCGGAAAAGATGCAAAGTTGTCTGACCCGAAGCACTTTGAAGTCGTTATATATAGCGTCGGTAGGGTATAAGAAAGGTTTCTTAAGACATACTTTGATAAGTGCCCGTTGCGCTCGTTCCAAGATTATCAGCGTGGTTTTCCCAGCAAAACCCCATACACCAATACAGTATCGTATAATTGACTCACACAGTGATATGTATATCATACGCAGTATGTCGTTAGGGGTACAGTCTCTAAGTTTTTTCATAATATGTATGAGTTTTCGGACACGACTAGCAACATTTAGTACCTGTTCCTTAAAATTGAGATTTCCGTCAATTGTTACTCCAAGGTATTTAATGGAGTTGGTCCGTTGTAAGAGTTCGCAGTGACAACTGGTTGATGACTGGATACTGTTTGGTACACAGCTGTGTATTTGCAGAGTCAAAGTGGATGGGGGCCTGGATACACTTGTTTTAGAAAAAGGGATGTACTTCGTTTTTTTGGCGTTAAGAGTCAGGAGGTTACTTTGTAGTAATTCGGAGATTCGTCTTAGTCCCTTTTGCGCTGTTGTATAAACTTTATCCCAGGTTTTCTCATGAAAGAGTAAGACCGTGTCATCAGCATAAGCAATTATGTGCGCATTATCGATCGGGGCATTTACGACATCATTTATATAAATTGTGAATAATGTAGGTCCCAGAATGCTACCTTGCGGTACCCCAAAAATGACAGGGAGCTGTTCGCTTTGATAGTTACTTACTCTGACTATTTGTGTACGTGACGTAAGATAGCTTTCGAACCATTTTAAACTAGTCCCGCGGATACCGTTCGCTTCCAGTTTTTTTAGAAGAAGTCCGGTTGATACAGTATCGAAGGCGCGTGCCAAGTCTAAGAACACTCCAAGACAGTGTGACTGATTTTCAATATGTCCTGCAATCTGGTCCGTTAAAAGAACTACAGCGTCTTCTGTGGATCTGTGCTGCCGAAAACCGAATTGACGGTCGGATAGTAAATGATGTTTATCAAGAAATGAGATAAGTCTCCGGTTTACTATTTTTTCCAAAATTTTAGACAATACGCTTAAGAGAGCGATAGGTCTGTAATTTTCTGGATTGGTCTTCGAGTCGGACTTATAAATAGGAGTAATTAAAGCGGTTTTCCAGGGGTTTGGGAATGTTCCACTTACCAGGCTTTGATTGAAAATATGGGTCAGGGGTACTTTGGTGCTGGAGAATGTCATTTTAATGAAAGGGACTGTGATGAGATCCAATCCCGGTGAGCTATCAGGATTTAATTGCATGATTATTTGTCTGATTTCGTGTTCATCGGTTGGGTGTAAGAAAAATGAGTGAGGATTAGTGTATGGTGGTTTATACGAGGAAACTAAGGATGTTTCACTGATTGCTAGAGCGGATAATATGTTCTTGGAGTATTTCTTCCCGACAGACGAAAAATGTTGGTTGCAGTTATTTAGTGATTTTTTCGGATCATCGCACAGTGTTAAAAGGTTCAGGGAATGATTTTGTGTGTTGTAGCTGCCACTTATATCTTTTATTGTCTTCCACAATTTCTTAGAATTATGTTTGTGTTCGCATAATCGTTTCCTATAGTAGTCAGCTTTTATGTTACGTAATAATGTGTTGTAGAAATTTCTGTAACGAGTATACGTGATGCGCAGAATCTCATTTTTGGGATCATTTTTTGTATGGACGTGAAGTTTATCACGATGTCTCATACATCTTACAAGGCCTGGGGTAATCCAGGGTTTTAGAGGACATAATTTGCGGTTATACTTTACTTTACACGTGTTATTATTTAAAGCAAGTTCAATTACATCATTAAAACGTTTTACTGCACAGTTTACACAAGTTTCTTTGGTGATTGGGGACCAGTCAGTTATTTTGTTTATTTCCGCGGCAACTCCCTCCCAGGAAATTTTTTGCTTTTTAGGGGTTTTTTGTTTCGGTAGCTGTGTTCGTGTTGGGAAGTACCCTATAGCAAGGTTATGGTCTGTGATAGGTAGGTTGCACACGATTCCTGATGCTTTAATATCTGATTTAACAAAGACATGGTCAATACAAGTTTCGCCTCTTGTAGGTAACGTGACTGCTGGCAATAAACCGTGAAATGCAGTAAGACACAAATAATTTGTAACTTGGGGATTTTCGAGTTCGTTAATATTTATGTTAATGTCACCTGCTAATACGATTGTTCTTTTGCGCTTGAGACTTGATAGTGTAGTATCCAGTGACTGTATGAATCTGTCCGTGTTTGCAAAGGATGGTGAACGGTATATTCCCAGTACTGTGGTGTCCTCGTTAAGATGGATCAAAATGCAGTCAGCATCTGATAGTTTGCATTCTGGAATTGTTATGCTGTTTTGCCATTTATTTCTTACATAAACAATAACTCCACCGTTTTTGTTTATTTGTGTCTTTGTTTTGTGTGCAGTGAAACCAGGAATAATTTCTATGATAGTAGAATTAGATAACCAACATTCCGTTAAAATTATGACATCGACAAGGCAGCGTGGGTCCAGCCTTTCAAGTGCTACTAAAAACTCATTAAAATTATGCTGGTAACTTCGAATGTTGTATGTTAATATGACTATGTTTTCATTTTCCAATATAATATGTGTATTGATAAATTCTAATTAATAAACACAATCTTTAATATAGGACAACGTGAGGAAATCTGCATACCATTTATATCAACAAGGATTGCTTTAAGTGAAATCTATCAATTGACCAACATGATGTATGAACTTAGCCTTCTGAACTACACTGTCGATACATACATAAACTCACGCCTTGTTCCCAGAAGGGGTAGGCAGAGGTGCCAGGACACCCACATTTCCTTGCCTTGTATGTTCCGTCCCACCATGTGATAGTTGGCGAATCTATACCCAACTGTAAAGAAATCATAATTGAGTTTTCCAATAATTTTAATACAAAACTTCCCAGGATATCTCTTAGTTTTCGTAGTCATGTGTATTGATAGTCACCACGCAATATAATGAAGGAAAAAATCGTGAGGAAATCTGCATACATGTAAAGTCCGCCTTGCACTAGGCCAGTGTGGTGGACTATATGGCATAACCACTCTCAATCGTGATTTCGATTGTAGAGGAGGCCCGTGCCCTGCAGTGGGACGTATATGGGCTGATACAGTACAGTACAAAAAGGTAAAAGGTATTTAATTTCTGGTGAAACAGAAAAGATGTCTGCTATATTGTAAACTGGTTTTGAAAAGAGCAACACTAGAGTTTCTTGCCCGTTCTTCTCTAGTGAAAACCGCTTTCCGAACCGGGTGGTAGATAAAAAAATGACTGAATCTAAATGATGTTGAACATTTTAATGGATTCAATAAATTATTTTCATTTTCATTTATATTAGCTCGAGTATAATACCTATGTTTGAACCTTATCTAATAATGATAAAGACGTGATAAAATAATAGAGAAGACACGTCCAATGTTATGAATATAATATCTATTCTAGCTATTTTGTATTGAGACATTTTTCTAGTAATAATCAGAGTTATTTCAAGGCTTCTGACAGCCTCTGTGGCGTAGTTGGTTTGATGTGGACTGTAAAACGAAAGGACGCCGGTTCGATACTGTTCCGGTGTTTTTCTCGGGTCTGGGTATTTATGAGTGGTGAAGTGAGAAAGTATTGTAGTTTCTGATACACGACACAAGACTCGATCTTAGTGTGGGGTCAGGACTATGTATGTGACTGTTGGATGTATTTCTTTATTTATTAGTTCGTGTTGCCATCCAGCATAGCATTCTCATGCAACACTACCTCTCTCTAAGGTAACCGACATAGCTCTGAAAGTTAGTAGGTTGAAGTGGCAATGGGCTGGCCACATATGTCGCAGAACGGATAACCGCTGGAGTAAGCGTGTTCTGGAGTGGAGACCGCGTCTTGGCAAACGTAGCGTGGGACGTCCTCTGGCCAGATGGCGGGATGACTTGCAGAAGAGGGTCGGCAAGAACTGGATGCGTAAAGCTACAGACCGGGCTCTGTGGTGTACCTTGGGAGAGGCCTATGTCCAGCAGTGGACTGCAACGGGCTGATGATGATGATGATGATGATGATGATGATGACTACCTCTCAAAAGTAATTTTGAAAAGAGCAACGCTAGAGTTTCTAGCTCGTTCTTCTCTGGCGAAAACAGCCTTGTGAACCGGGTGGTGGTGGAAAAAAGTGACTGAATCTAAATAATGTATGACATTTTAGGGATTCAATAAACATTTTAATTTCATTTCATTTTAAAAGAGTCAATTCGAATCCTGATATTATCAACAGGCATCAATAATTTAGGTCTTAATATAACCTGAATATAAGTCAGTAAATTCCACTTGTTTTCAGTATAACAGTGAGATGTTTTGAATATGTGTTAGTGTTTCAAAAAGGATTTCAAAATGATGAACGAGAATATTCTAAGCAGCAGGACATATTACGGTAAGTTGTTCTTTTTTTTTACTGAAACTAACTAAGAAAACGACATATTTTCATACAGACTTACAGTACTTTTCATCTAGAACACTGAAGTCGGCCCCATGACTACGAAAGCTGAAAGTAATCTTAATTTTAATTATAACAATTAAACCAAATCCCCGATAAAATCCGTAAATAATAGTTTGATTTCAAATTTTTTACCTGTATAAAAATAAGGTCTATTTACCTTAACTAAATTCTTCTATCAATAATTGTATTACATATACTTTATCAGAAATAGTGTATTTTTATTGCATTAAATGGCGAGACGAGCATGCCGTTCGCCTGATGGTAAGCGATACGACCGCTCATAGACAGTAGTAAAACCAAACAACACTTTGATACAAAGCAATGCTTCGCATTCCACTGCGCTCGCCGTCCTGAGACATAAGATGTTAAGTTTCAATATGTCCAGTAGTTACTCTGGCTACAATGTCCTTCAAACCGAAATACAACAGTGCATTTTACAATGCTGTTTGACGGGAGAAATAGACATTACGGTGGTACCTACACAGATGGCCTCTCACATATCGCACCCCCGGTGCAACAATGTCACTTTTGCAAAAATGCATCTTTTCAGGAAAAACATTTGAAACTTTGACATCGTATAAAAATATGATATTTCAAGACATAGACAAGTTGAACAGCTTCTATCACAATACCAACTTTTAATTTACCGTTAAAAAAATATGACCACGTAATATTCTAAAAAATATAAGATTATTTCTTTATACCTTCCAACCTTGCAATTTTTGCATAAGTGACATTGTTGCACCGGGGGTGCGATATGAGAGACCTACCACCAGTAAATTACATTACAATTATCGATTACATTCTTTTTCATTTTACAATCATTAAGGCTGAGTGCTATGTAAGTTATTATGTTTGTATAGCATTTTTACTGCATTGCTGTATGGCATATTTGACCCAGTTTGTAAATTATTAAGATCTTATAAGTACGGTAGTAAGCACGGGCCTCCTCTACAATCGAGAGTACGATTGAGAGTGGTTAGTACGGTCCACCACGCTGGTCTAGTGCGGGTTGGCACTAGGTAATATGTTTATTAATGGGGAATAATTATATAGACTTTTAATGTTATGTTGTATTCGTGTATTTTATGATAGTGTAGTAGGTATTCGCATAAATAGGCAGATTGGAAAATGACAGGCAGTATTGTTCCTTCACCGTCAATATACAAATTCTAAAATCACAAAAATAAAATCCAAAATATTACCCAACGTGAGACTCAAACCCCAAACATATAACCAATATAGATAACATTATCCAGGCCGATCCGGGGCCACCACGCCTCTTGGTTCGCGCGTGCGCGTTGCCTTAGCAACGGCAATATGGCCGCGTTGCCATGGATACGCAATTGTAGGCCGCGACAAGGGTGCCTGGTGACCTATATATGAGAACCCGGTTTTGTAACTGGGATAATATGTTAGAATCATTGGTTTTCACCTAGAGAAAAAGGAGAAAATTCGAACTAGACTGGTAGGCATTGGTAGGTCTCTCATATGTGAGAGGTAGGGTAGGTACCACCGCAATGTCGATTTCTCCCGTGAAACAGCAGTATAAATGCACCGTTGTGTTTCGGATTGAAGGACATTGTAGCCAGAGTAACTACTGGATATATTGAGACTTAACATATTGAAATAAAACTATTATTTACTGTCTATCTGTGTTTGCGATCCGATCCGACAGGCTAGATATTTAAAATTATTTTTTTAAATTAATAATTGTAAAATAAGGGTAGTTGAATTGTAACAGTCACAGAGCGGACGTCTAATACCTCAGTCTGCCCCGTGACCACGAAAACTGTAAAGTAATCGAAATGTCGGGAAGTCGAAAATGTAAAAAATTAAACTAAATTCGCGATAAAATCCGTAAATAAAAGTTTTATTTCAATGTGTAACATTCGCGTAAATCTAAGAAATCATTATACTTACATTTTATGTCTCAGGATGGCGAGCGTAGTGGAATTTTGCTACTGTCTGTGAGCGGTCGTATCGCTTACCATCAGGCGAACGGCTTGCTCGCATGGGCGTAGCCACGGTGGGGCAGGGTGGGGCACTTGCCCCACCCTGGCTCCGGCCTCTAAGGTACCTAACCAACCTTAAAAAAATAAAATATCTAAGTAAAGTACTATCTATAGGTAGATATAAACCTCTAAATTGACTAATTAACAAATTGGCACACTCCCAGAGCCTTCGATGAAGTTAGAGACACATTTTTAGATGGATGATTTCTTGGTGTAGGAAGGTGAGCAATAAGAAAATGTTTTGGTCAATTCGAATTATACATAACAGGATATATCAAGACTGCGAGCGAAAAAGAAGCCGGGTGCTAGTTTTAGTGATTATAAACACATCATCCATCATCCATCAGCCAAAGGAAGTCCACTGCTGAACATAGGCCTCCCTCAATGATTTCCACAGTGACCTGTTGTAAGCAGCCTGCATCCAGCGACGTCTCGCGACCTTTACCGGGTCTTCTGACCACCTTGTAGGTGGACGTCCTACGCTGTGCTTTCCGCTACGTGGCCTCGTTTCGAGAACTTTTTGGCCCCATCGGCCATCAGTTCTCCACGCTATGTGCCCCACCCATTGCCACTTCAACTTACTAATCCGCTGGGCTATGTATTTTACTTTCATTTCTGATTCGATCTCGCAGGGAAACCCCTAGCATAGCCCTCTCCATAGCTCGTTGAGTGACTTTGAGCTTCCTAATAAGGCCGATAGTGAGAGGCCACGTCTCAGTGCCGTATTTCTTCACTGGCGACACACAACTATCGGAGACTTTTGATTTAAGGATTTGAGGTATTTTGGACGAGAAGACGTCGCGTAGTTTTCCGAACGCTGCCCAACCGAGTTAGATTAGACGAATGACCTCTCTCTCGAAGTTGGACCTGCCTAACTAGACCACCTGTCCTAAATAGACATATTCGTCTACAAATTCAAGAGTCGAGCCCCCAACACCGATGGGGGTGGGCATTGGACATTCGACATGATCTTTGTTTTGTCCATGCTTATTTTACATTTGGACAAAAATTTATTTTAAGACCCACCTGTTGGGAGACTGGATTTAGGTCTTCGAGCATAGTGCTATGTTTTCCAGCGATTCTGCCAAAACTACAATATCGTGGGCAAATCGGCAAACCTGAGTGATATACTCGCCGTTGATGTTGATGCCAAATCCTTTCCACTGCAAAAACTTGAAGGCGTTTTCCAGTTTCCTGTTTCACGCCTCACTGTAGTGGAATATCCTTCGTGCTCTGATCTTGTACTCGGACCGACAAGGTGGCGTTGTTGTATATATACTTCAACACTTGGATGTACCGATAGTCGATTTGGGACCGCTGGAGAGACCTTAGCAAAGCCGATTGTCGATCGCGTCAAAGGTTTTCTCATAGTCCACAAACGCTAAACAAAGTGGCAACTCATATTCCTCGGTTTTTGGATAACTTTCCGAAGCAAGAAGAGGAAAATTCTTTGGACGTGGTCTAGGTGGCTGGAAGTCATCAAACCTGCGTTCGAGACGATTTGTGATGACCGTCGAAAATAACTTATAGACATGGCTCAGAAGCGAGATGGGCCTGTAGTTCTTCAGCAAAGTGCTATCACCTTTTTTGAAGATCAGTACCACCACGCTCCTGCTCTATGCCTCTGGCGTTACACTCTCGAGGAGAACGGAACTGAAGGACTTTCAGTATCGGCGTTCAAACCCGCTTTCAGAAGCTCTGAAGTGATTCCGTCTTCATCCGGCACCTTTTTGTTCTTAAGTTGCTTCAGAACCGTCTTAATCTCACACAGGCTAATGTCCGGTATATCATCGCTGTAGTGTCAGATCAACTCAGCTCTCGGGTCTTCGGCCGAGCTAACAGTAGTTTCGGCAACCGAGGTGAAAAGCTGTCCGTAGAACCTCTCGATCTCCTTTAATATTTAGTATTAGTAGTATTAGTAGTCTATTGAGCAGCCGGTATGCTTTGACTGCAACGGAAAACAGCAGCGCCATAGATCTACGTTCGGCCATGAGGTCAAGAGTGTAAATCGAGTTTTTCTGGTGTATCTCTACGGCGAGGTATAAGTTACTTAAGTCACTTTGCTGAATACTACTACAAAACCGCTGTTTAGCACGTCTACAGCTAGGTTTTCACTTAGGCAATCAAAGCGATTTGCTAGTTCAAGTTGAAAACTTTCGGGGCTTTGGATATGGGCGCGAGTAGGTCGGAGTATAGACTTCATCAAGCGATGCCTTTCTATTTGCCATTTGGTCATTGAAATTCAATGTGCCCCTAACCATTCGGTGATCATTGCCAGTTTTCACCCTGTTGATCTCAGAGACGTCACTGAACATCCGTCTATGCGTCATTAAGATGAAATCTATCTCGTTTCTCTTAGGACCGTCAGGACTCAACCAGGTCCGTTTCCTATGAGGCGGCTTCTGGAAAAAAGAGATCATCGCAAAGAGTCCCTCTTTCTCCAGAAAGTTGGCCAGCCTCTGACCCCTGGGGTCCCGTTGCCCATGTCCAAATTGCCCCACTTTCAACTCTGCATTACTTCTCATGCCCAACTTTGCGTTGGAAATCAAACTCATTGAAAGAAGTAACTGAACAGTTAACTTTGTATGTGTAATTTTAGATGTGAAAAATGGTTATAATATATGGTCAGTTTTTTTGTTTACAAATTCTGTGGGGGCAATTAGCAATTGTAGAAATATAGAGCATGCTAAGGCTTCAAAAATTTAAAGGTGGTGATGTTAATTTAAAATAGCAATAATACCCATTAACAGATAGGAGCATCCCTGACCACACTATAAAGACATTACAAATAAAATTTTCGCAAGAAACGCTATTTTTTGTGATTTTTTGAATATCGTCGTTTTTAGGTGGTTACTGGTATAGTTCTTGCTTACTGGTGGTAGGTCTCTCATATGTGAGAGGCCATCTGGGTAGGTACCACCGCAATGTCTATTTCTCCCGTGAAACAACACTGCTTAAATGCACTGTTGTGTTTCGGATTGAAGGACATTGTAGCCAGAGCAACTACTGGACATATTGAGACTTAACATCTTATGTCTCATGATGGCGAGCGCAGTGGAATGTTGCTACTTTTATGAGCGGTCGTATCGCTTACCATCAGGCGAACGGCTTGCTCGTCTCGCCATTCACAGCAATAAAAAAAAAAATAACAATTTAAATCCTTGCGTACCATAGCGCCTTTAAAAATAAAATGGAGTACGTCGCTTTTTTTTGTAAAATTTTAGTTGCATTGAGTTTGAAGTCACTTAAATTACCTTTCTCTTTAATTAAACTGATTTTAGTAGTTGACATTATTTCCTACATCTAAATTATTTTACAATTTGTGTGTATTATATTTATATATATATTTATTTTTTATTATATATGTATGTATTTATGCTATTTATTATGTATGTATGTATGTTATGATGATGTAATTTGTTTTATTTTAGTTAGTATGAATATTATTTAGTGTCCTCTCTTTTCATTATTTATTTTACACTGCCCTCTCTTTCTCCTTCTCTTTAAATCCATCCCATGGTTGTCTGTAAGACATTGCTTTAAGCGATAAGACCGCCATTTGTACTTTTTTATTTTTTTAGTTTCTGAATTTTGTATTTGTTTTTTATGTGTACAATAAAGATTTAAATAAATAAATAAATAAATTGCCACCCGGCTTCGTTTTCGGTACCACACTTGATATACCCAATAGATACATGGTGCTATAGGGTGTATGAAAAAAAAAATAACCGGGGTGAGACAGCGGGTATAGTTTGCTACTTAAATATTATTTAAGATTTCTGCCCCACCCTGAGTCCATGGCTGGCTACGCCCATGCTTGCTCGTCTCGCCATTCATTGAAAAAAAAGGACTATACAATTTGTATTAATTTAAGATCCATCCTGTATCATGTTCACGGTGGTCGCGGGTTCGAATCCCGGGGCACACCTCTGACTTTTCGGAGTCATGTGTGTATTGATAGTCAATCACCACGCACTAAAACGGTGAAGGAAAACATCGTGAGGAAACCTGCATACCATAGCGATTTATAAAAATTTCTATGGTATGTAAGTCCGCCAACCCGCACTAGGCCAGGGTGGTGGACTATATGGCCTAACCGCTCTCAATCGTACTTACAATTGTAGAGTAGGCCCGTGCCCTGCAGTGGGACGTATATGGGCTGATACAGATACAGATACAGATACCTGTATCAACTTCTAAGCAAATAAAGATTCTTATTCTTCTACATTCTCAATTAATTGTAAAAATATACAGAGAATATCAAGACTGCTACCGAAAACGAAGCCGTTCGTTTTAGTGACTTCAGACACAATAAGACTACACATTTTAAAAAGCGATGATTTTTTTTCTTGTTGTATTTGTGTGGTAAATAAATTATTTTTTCTAAAACAATAGTGTACACCCTTTTAATTTTAAAAACGCTATGGTACGAAAGGGTTTAAATTATTCTTTTAGCAAAAACTATGGATGTACCATCCAAACCCATTGATATTTAAAAAAAAACACAAAACAAAAATGTCCCGTTTCTATGCTAAATTTTAGTTGCATTGTGTTTGTAGTCACTAAAACTATTACCCGGATTCGTTTTCGGTAGCAGTCTTGATATACCCAGTATTCATGTAACTTAAGATAAAAAAGATATTATCAAGTCCGTATGTTAGTTCGTAAAATAAAAAAAAAATAAGGTGCCTCCTCACGCTACGGAAGGACCCAGGATTATAGGAAAGAGGGAACATGGATGGCAAAACATTCCATAGCTTGATGGTGCGGCAGAGAAAGAATTGGAGAACCTTTTGGTTCGCGCCGAGATGGTTTGAACCGTCAAGCTATGGCTCCGCAAACCAGCACGCGTGGTTCTGTTAAGGAAAAGAGATGAGGGGATCAAATTTTACTTTTAAAAATTTAACTGGTGGTAGGTTTGTCATATGTGAGAGGTCTCCTGGGTAGGTACCACCGCAATGTCTATTTCTCCCGCCAAATAGCAGTTTAAATGTACTGTTGTGTTTCGGATTGAATCATATTGTAGCCAGACTAACTACTGGATATATTGAGACTTAACATCTTATGTCTCAGGATGGCGAGCGCAGTGGAATTCCAAGCATTGCTACTGTCCATGAGCGGTCGTATCGCTTACCATTAGGCGAACGGCATGCTCCATTCATAACAATATTCATAACAATAAAAACTCACCGAAAAATAATAGAAAAGTAAAGCTTTGCTTGTCAAAACGGCAGTAGACCTAATACTACAGTCGGGGCCCAAAGCTTACGCTTCCATAAGGTCAGCCTTCGATCAAATATACACTAGATTATAAGTAAAGGCCTAAAAAACGGCGGGAGAAATAAGAACACAAATGAGCGTGTGGTCTTATTTGATTGTAGTATGGTCCAACCCATAATAAATCTTAATTTAAAGGAATAACATTTATTGTTTCCTGAAGTAGATTTTAATTTAAGACTTTGCTACATCTCGTAGTTCGAAATTCAAATGTATAAGTATAAGCAACCTCGGCCACTTTTGGCGTGTGATTTTGTTCCGGACCCTGTACCTAATATTTGATAGAAGAGGTTAGCCATCAAAACCCAGGACAAATTTGATTCCTGTATACCTAATTTTGGTAAAAGTTACTGAGCCCCTTCAATCAAGGGCGTTGACCCCACACGTGGTTTCTACGCATGCGCATGACCAAACGTAATAGCAAAATCTTTACGTTTATACATATTGATATACGAGACCAAGAAAAAAGTGGACATCGATATATTCAATGACACTATTAGCCGCTTCAGGGATAAGGTGTT
Organism: Hyles euphorbiae; assembly: GCA_023078785.2. Classification (NCBI taxonomy): domain Eukaryota; kingdom Metazoa; phylum Arthropoda; class Insecta; order Lepidoptera; family Sphingidae; genus Hyles; species Hyles euphorbiae. The sequence continues at coordinate 1,528,177 of CM041054.1, read as the reverse complement.
GAAACATCTCACTAATTAATTCTAGAAGTTTAATTTCTTGTTTTTGCAAAAATGTTAATTCGAATTGTTCTCATATGTTTTGTTATTACCTATATATTTTATTTCATAGTTTACATGTATATTATTTTTCTATTTCTCAATAGCTATAAAATTTCCTGTGTTGTAAAATAGTGTTTATGTTTGTAGAGTATTTATAAATGTCTAAACGAATGTTGTGTTCGCCTGTTACTGGCACGTGTACCTGTATTAAACCAATAGTTAAATTTACTTAAGAATATTATGTATACTGTGCTGTTGGTGTTCCAAATATACTAAATAAATAAATAAATTGATGTTTTAAGGATTTTAACCGACTACAAAAAAGAAGGTTATCATTTGGTGATTTTAGCAGTGCACGGGATGCCTTTACAATCGAGAGTACGATTGATAGAACTTAGGCAGTTTAATCTGCCATGAAGCTTAAAAAATGCCTATAACCCCTGGATAAATGAACTTTAAGTCCTATTTTTTTTAATTTGGTTATCTGTTTTACCATGTTTTATGCAATTTAAAATAAATAAATAAATCGAAAATATTTATTTTTTGTCTTGGTGTCTGTGAAAAAAATGTTAAATGTGATGATAAATACTTTATTTTATAAAAATCTGTCACCCGAAGTATATTTATTAAACTATACTTTATTGTTGAAATTTTAGAAGTATTAGTGATAATGTTTATTTTTCATTTCTTTTTAATTAGAATGTTAGTGTTTTGGTTACAATACTGTAAACTTGCATTTTACTTGAAATAAATACATAATATATCATATTAATTATAAAAATGATTTAAAATTACCAGAAATCCATATGATTTGGCATTTTCCTTGCCGTTTTCCATTCGTCTGGTTATTGACATTTTTCCCGCCTTTTATAATATTAATATAGAAATACACACCTAGACGAAGCCGGGCCACTATTCTCTATAAGTAAAACTCACCTTGACGTTTAGTTGTGAAACACAACTCCCCTTTAGGAAGTCGGTTAATATGTAATGGTTGTGGAGGAAGCACGTTATTACTGCGACCTCGTTGGTATGACATTACGAGTAGCAGTCGTGTTTAGAATTGGATTTTGTGTGAAATGTCTAGGGTATTCTGTATGGAAATTTATTTTTATTTTATACCAACAAAAATGCAATTTGAATTATTTAGCAACATGAAATGACGGAAAATAAAATATTTAATTGTTTTTGTTAAATCAATTGTATTGAATGCATGTTATGAATGCATATTACCCTATTTTCTAAATCTATTATTATTGTACTATATCACAGAATACATAATATTATTATGTAAATTTAACAATGGGTCTAATACAGATATAGTGTCAATAACAGGCGAACACATTTGTTGTGACATTAATATATACTCTACAAAAATAAACACTTCTATAAATACAGGATTTTGTACAACCCTATAAAAATAAACATAAATATAAACTATGAAATAAAATATAAAAAAACATTAGGATACAATAATAATTATCGTATTTAAAACTAAATGAAAACTAAGAGAATTTTACAGCGTTATTTTTTCATCGCATTATTTATATTGATCAGCAATTTTCCTTTGAAACGAACATTTTGAAAATTTCAGTCATCATCCCATATTGGACAGCTGTTAATTATCTCTAGGGAAAAATAAACATAAAAATAAAAATCTTTATTGGTAACAAAAAACATCGTGGGGATACCTTGCATACCATAGCGAATTTACAAGAATTTCTACATACATACATAAACTCACGCCTTTTTCCCAGTACGCGTAGGCAGAGGTGCCAGGACACCCACATTTCGCGTTGTGTGTTCCGTCCCACGATGAGATAGGTGGCGAGCCTAACACCATATCGGGCACAAATTCCTGACTCTGGGCTTAATGAATAAAAAAATCCAATGTCACTTTGCCCAACCCGGGATTCGAACCCGAGACCTCAGCTTTGTAACCGTACCCTAGTACAACTACGCCGTCGAGGCAGTCTAAGAAAAAAAAAGAGTCTAAGAATTTCTAAAATATGTAAAATCCACCTTGCGCTAGTCCAGTGTGGTGGACTATATGGCCTGACCACTCTCAATTGTAGAGGAGGCCCTGCAGTAGGACGTATATGTGCTGATACAGAATGTGTTATGTACAGTACAGGTCAGTTCTGTGTATTTCTGAAAAAAAAAATATTGAAGTATATCGCAGATGCGACAACTTTGCAAACGTACTGGAAAACACAGAAAATAAATTTGTATCAATATTGAAAATTCTAAAATGATAACATTCAATGTGTTATGTAAAAATGTGGTATATTTGACAGGAAACGGCCAATTATGGGGTGCCGTGTTACGCGTAACTCTATCTATGTCGCGGGAATTGTTGAATTTAGGTCGTTTTGATGATAATCCCATAATACTTTGAGGACATATTGAGCCTTAACATCTTGTCTCAGGATGAATAGGGCAGTGTAATAGCAAGATTTCTCCCATCAAACAGCAATGTAAATGCACTGTTGTTTTTCGGTTTGAAGGACATTGCAGCCAGAGTTACTACTGGACATATTGAGACTTAACTTACATCTCGGGATGACTAGGGTAGTGAATTACCAAACATTAATTGATTGTTTTGGAATTTATAGAATTTGGTTTTACTACTACCATCAGCTGTCGTATCGCTTACCATCCGGCGAATAGTATGGCTCGTCTCGCTAATCAATGCAAACAAAAAAAAACTAATATATTTTTTTCATACTCTACTTTCATGATGAAATTGGCATATCAGAACAAAACAATTGTCCAAACACAACAAAGCAAAATAAATATCACTTTTGTACATGTTCTTCTAATTCTGCCTTCTAATTCATTCATAGTAATAAAAAAACACGATTGGTCTCAGCGCGGGATTGTACCGGACGCTCATTTTATAAGTATCTTACAAACCAGGCTAGTATCCACTAAGCCTACCTTCACTGCAGTTGCGCTGACGTCACAACGCTTTCTAGGTCACAGAAAAATCAATACGAAACGTCAGAAGCTAACTTTACTACAAGAATAAATGAAATTATGCCTTCCACTGCATACTTGGCAGACATTTAGACTTTTTGGAGTCGTGTTACTTGCTCGTATTTCAAAACTTACGGAACGTTAGAGAAAAGTATGATTAGAAATCTGGTTTAATTCTATGAATGAAAATGAGCATGCCATTTGCCTGATGGTAAGCGATACGGCCGCTCATGAACAGTAGCAAAACCAAACAACACCTTGAATTATAAAACAGTGCTTGGCATTCCACTGCGCTCGCCATCCTGAAACATAAGATGTTAAGTCTCAGTATGTCCAGTAGTTACTCTTGCTATGTCCTTAAATCCGAAACACATTGCATTTAAATTGCTGTTTGGCGGAAGAAACAGACATTGCGGTGGTACCCACCCAGGCGGCCTCACATATGAATGACTACCAGTGTGAATGGAAGAGTCGGTAGGTGTCGACCTCACCGAACATAGAAATCAATGATACCCTCAACAAGGGTCAGACCAAAAGTACCCTGAACCGACGAGAATGCATGAAGACGTTGATGAAAGTGGATGAAGCAAAAGTAATAAGTCAGGATCGAGCAAAGTTGTGGTCTGTAGTATCCACCTACCCCTAGGGGATACAGGCGTGATGATTATGTATGTAATAATAGACAAAGCAGTGGTACCTCTACAGGCAAATACGAGGGACCAAGTAGTATTGTTAATAGTTAGTTTTTGGCTAGGCTACCAATGTCGAGTTGCAACACTGAAGCATCGCTGCGCCAAAATATGATGCAAGATTCGATATTACTTTACGCTTACCATTGAGAGGTAGGCAGAGATATAGCGTAACAATTATTACGTACATAAACTCATGCAATTGTCACATAAAGGGTAGGCAGTTTGAAGGACATTGTAGCCAGAGTAACTACTGGACATATTGAGACTTAACATCAAACGTCTCAGGATGGCGAGCGCAATGGAATACCAAGCATTGATTTATAATTCAAGGTGTTGTTTGGTTTTGCTACTGTTCATGAGCGGTCGTATCGCTTATCATCAGTCGAACGGCATGCTCGGCTTGCCATTCAATGTAATAAAAATATCATTTTTGTTTTGGTATATGTAAAAGTATTATTGATTGAAGAATTTAGATCAATAAATCATATCGGTCTAACATTTTTTTTATATTTTTAATATTATTATATTATTTTTACAATTTAATAGTTATTTTCTATACCATAAAACTTAAGTATTGAAATAAATTTATTATTCACGGATTCTATCGCAGATTTGGTTTATATTTTACATTTTTTACTTCCCGACATTTCTACTACTTTACAGCTTTCGTGGTAACGGGGTGAACTTCAGTTTTTTAGTTGAAAAGTACTTTGTTTCTGAATGAAAATATGTTGTTTTCTTTGCATCTAGCGCGTATGTAAATATTATATTTCATAAGTAATTAAAAATAAAAATAATGAATTGAAAAACATACAGAAAATCATATCATATTTTAGACATTTTAACATTCAATTATATTTCTACCTTACTCCAGTTTGTATTTTAAGTTTATTATAAATAATATAGTTTTAAATCGTAACCTTTTTAGGACAAAGAATTTCATGGCCTTATAGATTAAAAAAAATTATATTTCGAATTTAGAAATCGATCGTCAATTGGATTCTTTTCGCATTCACGTAGTACGTCGCGTCGGGTATCAGGCGTTTTGAAAAATCTATTGGAAAATTAAAATATTCCGGTTAATTGTTCAAAAGTTATCCAGTTTTATTATGTCGGTGCACACTATCCCTTTAGTAACGCCATTCATCCGAGGTCCGAGGTTTCCGTATAGAAAAAGTGAGTATATTTTTCCTTCATAAATATTTTTTTTGTTTTAGAAAATGTTGAATCTAGAAATATTGGCCGATAATTCGATGTCGAATCTCGATGGTCACAATTTTTACGGCGGCTTGTCGTTTATTAGATTGTCAGTTTTATAGATTGAATGACTATTAAATTTTATTTTATTTGATATTATCAACACGTAGGTTTAGTTAAACCACGCGTAGATTGTGAACTGCGATGTTTTGAGTTCGATTCTCAGTGTGGACGGAGATGCACTTGGCGTCTGCCTACAGTGACTTTGCGTACTATGACCGTGCTATGAACGTTTCAGAGATTTTAAAAATCAAATATGGAAGAAAATGTACCTAATATTGTTACAGGTTCATAGCTATTGTAAGTGTATTATTATAGCAAAAACCTCGACTACAATAATATTTATAACAATTAAACACATTTTACAAAAATAATAAATTTTTAGATTTTTAATTTAACCTAGAAAAATTATACCCAAAACGTTTATCTTAAAAATAATTATAAATAATTCGGTATTAAATTAACTTTGAATGTTAATTTTTAACTCAAAAATTAATACAATAAAGGTTTATTTATATTTTCATTCAACATAGAAAAAATTTAAGCACCTTAGTTCCTACTACTATAAAATAATATAAAATTAACGCAACGTTTCATAATTTTTACCCAATACCTTGCAATTTGGTAATAGCGCCATCTATTATCCTCTTTGTGAACTATCCCTTCTTGAATAAACAGGTGAATCGATTTGCATGGCTTAACGACCTCGTACTTTTTTATTTCGGCTACGCATCACAAAAAAATGTCACGGTTTGTGCAACCTTGTTTTGGTAACCTTATTTAATAATAATAAGGCCCATTGCTGGGCACGAGCCTCTACAATCGAGATTTTAGCTTTGTCCACCATGCTAACAGTATATTTACACTGCTTTTGGAGGAATAGACATTGCAGTAGTACCTAACCAGGTTGCCTCTCACATATGAAAGACCTACCACCAGTGATGTACTCTGCT